>BQNB010118648.1:3947-20953 GCA_026074375.1 Tanacetum coccineum
GTGTTATGATTATGTATGCCTTTGATGTCACACCATATTTGTAATACTTCTACCCTTTAGGGTCGGGGCGTTACACTTACTGTTTTGGATATTGTATACCATGCAATACACACTCTAAACAATTGCGGTCCTACACCCATACAATTTACAAACCTATGAATTCACCAACATTGTTGTTGACGTTTTAAAGCATGTTTTCTTAGGAGATCAATGAGGTACAAGACAAGGGATACATTGGTGGTCGTTATTTTGGAAGTCATTTGCATTAAAGATTTGGTTGCATTACATTTTGGAGGAATATTTATTATGAACTGGAATCTTTGTATAATTTAACAATGAACAAGTAAAGCTTTGGGCTTTTGTAACAAATACTTTGCTAAATCTAATGTATCGGTTTTAAACGACACTTTTAAAAGTCGTTCTTATATATCTTGTGTTGTTGATCTATGAAGTAACACGCCCCGGACCCTTATTCCGCTGCGACCCATATTGGGGGTGTTACATTGAGTCAAAAAAAAGGCACAACGATTAGTTACCTCTTGATTTCCAAAAGTTACGGCTGACGAGATCAAGAAGGGGCATGATAAATGGGGTGGTTAGGGTTGTAAACATGAATTTACGACGCGTTTCTTAAAATGCGAGGGACAAGAATTATTATGTGTTAGAATGTAGGTATTTGTTTATACTTTCCCCACGTGAATGTCAAAATGCATTTATAGTTGTGGTCATCTGTTTTAAAAAACGGCTTTTCATGTTGCGTGATCTGTTTGCCTCTTGGGGACCATACCCGAATTAATCTAGCATGTATTCATATGTTGCCTAATGAATTTGGTGTTCACTTGAAGTTAAAACCGCAAATTAATACTTTTGAACCGTTAGAGTATATACTCCGGCATCAGCAGTAGCTGTGAGCTCACTAACATTAATATCAATGTTAGAGTTCTCAGTAAATTAGTTCTTATTTGTATGTTTAGAATTCTTTGTTATGTATTTTTAATCGTCGTTGAAAATTATTTAGTGTTCAGTGTTCATTTTTTCCGTCGGAAATGTCAGTTTTATGAAGGGTGTGAGTGTAACCATTTGTTCTTTATTTATTTGCAGGAGCTGAAGTTGCTTTGTTTAGACTCTATGCATGAAGCCCGGGACTAATCGTGAGTGACTAATGGAATTAATGTGATCAGGCATTTTAAAGAGATAAGGATAGGGCAAAACTGATTGATACTCTTCAGGTTTGTTCACAAGAAACATGGCTTATGTTATAACTGCGTACATATTATGTTAGACATGAAAAAACTCATTCCTTTGTGGTTCGCAGGTTACTTAATGTCCTTTCAAGTGGATTTGGAGAAGAGCGTGTGGGGATAATTTGTGTTGGTGGTGTTTTTAGGCTTTTGAGTTGATGAAGAAGTGGGAAGAGACGCGAAAGATAGAATTATCATCAAAGTCGGTTGCCTTAAAGGATGTCATGCGTTAAAAGATAGGTATGTCAATGTTAAATGGTCTTACTTAATGAGCATACTGATACTTATGGTTTTTGAATCCATTTTTGACCACAAGGTTAGAAATGGAGTAAAAAGGTTGAAGAAAAAAATGAATCACAAGGTGGTTGGGGTAATTCATGAGAAAAGAAAAAAGGCCAGAATAAACCTCAAGACGGGGCTGAAGGGTCGAGTGAACATACTACTGATAAAGGGAGTAATTGGGGATGAAACAGAAAGGAGGAACAAAAACAAGTCCAAGCAAAGTGGAAGAAGAAATGAGGGATGGGTACTAAAAGAAACTCAACTAACTACCTTACATATTTGAGTTCATATCTATTTATCGCATGTGAAATAATTTTATTCATGTTATTAAGCTTACATATTTAGAGGAATGTGATCGACACTTGATTACTGACATTCGGCTTTTATGTTTCTGCAGATCATTCAAATATTCCAGAAGCTGATGTTTGTTAATTATGACCAACGCGTTGTAAATTTTGAAAAGTATGTTTTCTTATCATTTATTAGCTTCTTCCTTGATATCCTTTCATAATATAATCCTCCTTCAGATTACGTCTTTACCGTCCCTTACCCGGTCTATGCTATTTGTAGCTATATGGATTGAAATTGCTGATGTTTAGTTTTCTTTTTTATCTGGAGATTATGAGTTGTATCTAGAGCAATCGACACGGCCATACCATAAATGAATTTTAATTTCTTTATGAACTGCAGTAATACTATATGCATTTTAAACAAAATAATCAAATGGCAACAACATTCCTTAAGTACTCAGTTTTAAACAACTCATAAGCGTGCTTAATACCGACAATAAAGGTCAACTAATTCCCACATGATCACTTCACATATGATCATAATTGGCTCCTAAACCAAAAAACTAAACACGTAATCATGCATAAGTTGGTTATTTTTTTAGAGTTATTGTGTCATAGTCCCCTCTTATTTTTTTCATATAGTTATTGTAGATACAAAGTACTTTATATAAAGATGTTGCTCCCGCCAAGTTAATTGTTTGTTGTCCAATTGCTTATGTTCCGTTATATTGCAACAGGAAACGGCGTTCACGTATTAATAGTGGACACATAGATCTTCTCAGCAGCAAATGTTACACATTTACACAAGGGGCTGCAATTACACAAATGGTTAGTGTTTTAATATTTATAGAATTTTTAGGCCAAGAAAGTGTGCATGTTAATGTTAGTATAATTTATATAATTTTGTGATGAAATAGTGTCTTTGAAAATCTGTATATGTGAATTTACATCTACATATGACTCTTGATAGATGGTATTGAAAAGTTTGAAGCTTTCTGATACTCTAAATTCAATGTATGTAATTCATGTTAAGAGGATATGAAATAAAGACGTGGGAAGAAAGCTCGAAGGAATATAAACATAATGTATCTAATGGTATGCCACTAAGGCAATTAGTAATGATGGCAACACAATGATTCACATAGCTGTAGGAATAGGCAAGCAACTGAGTATGAGTACACACATTTTATCCAATGTTTTTTTTGTATAAACTTTAGTTAAAGAAACGAATAGGTCATTTTGCTACCTAAAACCTTTAGTAGCTAGACGAGACATAAAGGCTGATATAATTAGTTTATATTTTGTTATATTTTCTAGGAAAAAAGGAAAACTAAGAAGCGGATTTCCTGCTGCTGCCATGAGGATGGACACGTTAAACGATATATTTGCTGCAAGTGACCTCATCTCACTCCATTATGCCCTCAACGAATGATGTAATCAAAATTATAAATCTTGATTGTTGATGTGTTTTAAAAGCTTTAAATTTATAATGACTGATAGTACCGATTTTATTATAGAGAAACACACCGGTAAAAGTATAACCCACGTATGTGGTATAATCTTTTTAGGTAAGACCGTGTCGTCCACAGGGATTTAAGTAGTGTTTAAATAATCAGAAAGAAAATAAACTTTAACTTGAAAATAACTTTTTATTTTACCAATGATAATAAAGATGACTACTCGGGTAGTTAAAAATAACTTATAAGCGTTAGAAATGATTAGACCACGAAGATGGAACCTTAGTTTATAAAAAGGATTTTCTCGTCAGAAAATGTTTTCACAAACTAACTTGCTTAACTCAAGACTTATATTTAGTTAAGTAGACCAAATGTGTCACTCAAATAGTCCAGTTACTAGTATATTAAAGCTTATTTATTTATCAATTACGAAAGTGGATTTCTCGGCACAAACAATAAAGATCATAGACAAATCTTTAAAACCACATAGATCATACTGGGTCTTTTGACCTATACCAATATGACTATATAATTTAAGTTGATAAGCAAAGATGGACAAGATAAGATATAATAAGATTTCAACATGACGCTTGAGATTAAAGGGATCATGATCATACCAAATGCTTATTCATTATCATAACATCTCCGAGTAGTCATGAGAGATTTAGCCTCTCATGGCTAAAGTGTTCATAACAAAAGTAGAATTAACATAAACTTCCATTATTTCAATAACTAAGTTGGTAACCGTCTTCGTTCTTGATTGTTGTTACTTTTGTTCTTTAAGGGAAGTAGTGTTTTTGGTGTTTATATGGCGATGGATGAGAGGATTGGGGTTTGTGTGTGTTTTGTTGAGTGAGAGGAATAGGGAGGAATGATTTGAGAGTGAAAATTCGTCCTCTATTTATAGGCTGAATTTGAGTGAAAAGTATGGCGCACACAAAAGATTGTGCGGCGCACATGGTGATTAAATACACTAGCATTAAATGTTTATTGAGAAAGTGCGGCGCATACAAAAGATTGTGCGGCGTACTTGGGGTCTAAATGCACTTTTTCCAAGTAGTAGCATTAAAGTCTTCATAAATGCTTTATATCAGATGGGAAGTGCGGCATACTATTGTTAAGTGTGGCGTACTTGTTGAGTTAATGCAACGTTGACTGCCTTTGACTTGACGGAAAGTGCAGCGCACAATTGTTAAGTGCGGCGTACTTTTGGTACATAGAACTTGATTGTTGATCTTTTTCTTGAGTGACGCAATTATTTATCGCTTGTAAGTATTTGCATTTGATGTATCTAGCTTGGGATGTCTTATAGTGCTCTTGCAAGACATTTTTGTTATTAATATCAAAAGCTTCACGAGAAATGCATAGAATATATACAGCTAACGCCATATAGAAAAAATGCAATAATTTGGGCGTTATCAGTATCCCTCACACCTTAGCTTATTGCTTCGCCCTCAAGCAATTGAAGCAAGAAGAATCAATCATTTATCGTGACGAAAAACCCTCCACAAAACAAACAACCTCCCCACCCAACCCTGGAGGAAAATTTGGAATTTTATAAGAGTTTGCATATTTTAGGTAACTTTTCAGGCATAGACATATAACATAGCACCTCCATAGGATAGTGTGTGATTTTCCAATTCACTCATGCACTCAGATAGGGTTTATAATTTGTGAGAACACTCTTTTCACAGACATAATTAGACAGCTGCCAATAAGGTATGTACTTAACAACACATAAACTGACTCCGAAGGGCGGAATTTGATATTTGGAGCAGAATACAAAATTGCGTGCCAAAACACTAAGCTTTATTCTTTGAGGACAGATTTGCATATATTATATAATATTATTATACTAATATATATATATATCTCTTATATTATTTTTATTTTTTTGAGATTCTACGGCTTGGCCGGGAACTAACTTCCTTTATTTATCTTAGGAATTTCAGTAACTTTAGCATCAAAAGGGAGTGCATGCAAGAACAGGGACTTGCGGAATGTCATTCATGTGATTAGGCTACCGCGTCTAGTGAAAAAATGAATTGATTAAGCACAAGTTCTAGAGCTTCTAAATTACCGGCTCTCTCAAATATAATGATCAACCAATACTAATGTTCTAGAAAAGGCAACAAAGACCATATGTACACATCCGTAACGACAGAATAGACACATACGACTGCAATCAAACCTTAACTCGAACAAGCTAAAAGAATCAATTATCTTGGGTACCAAAGATGGATACCCGAATATTCTATAGGCTAAGAATGCTCACAATTTAGTGGAGTAGGTTGTGCTAGCTATAATGTCAATCTGGTTAGATTTTTCTTACTAAGAGCATTTTTTAATTTTTAAAAGCATATATTTATTAAGATTTTCATAAAATATCAGCTGGAAGAAATTTTTGACAGGGCAAACAAGGAGAGCTATGATTAATTTTCCTATTTGGCTCCCCTCTATACTTAAGTTGAACATTGCCCTCAATGTGATAACTGATAATAAAGATAAAATAGGGAAAATTAAGGGAAAATGGTACTTCCTAGGGCATAAGGAAATGTATAGCCGAGAGCTATTCTTGAGCAAACTTTATAATTTTCCATATCTTTAAGCTAAAGCACCTGCATAAAAGTAAACAAAAGTATACAAAAAGAAAATATTTTTGTTTTTGTAGAAAATGAATAAAAGATATTAGTAGAAGAATGGAGGAGGGACTCCTCCACACTTAAGTAAAGCACGGGTTACCTCCCGAGAAGCGCTTAATTTTTAGAGAGTCCTTACCTAGACTCGTACTTTGTGAGTCAATTTTTTGGGAAAAAAGGAGTTACTGCTTCCCTTGGGTCATTATCTTCCTAATGATATAGTTTAAGTCGATGGTCGTTGACTATGAATATCTTTCCATCTTTTCCATAAACTTCAACATATCCGGATGGATATTGATGTTTCACTACATAAGGTCCTAACCATCGAGATCTGAGTTTTGGTTGTTTAAATTTGTACTTTGAGTGAAATAGGAGAACTTTGTTTCCTTGTTTGAATTCTTTTCTCATTCTTAATTTCCTATCATGCCAGACTTTAGTTCTTGCCTTGTATAGACGAGAGTTTTCATAAGCTTGATGTCTAAGTTTGTCTAACTCATGTAACTGAAACATTCTTTTCTCACCAGCAGCGATGAGATCTGTGTTAAAATTCTTCAGAGCCCAATATGCTCGGTGTTCAATTTCAAATGGCAAGTGGCAATTTTTTCCATATATAAGTTTGTATGGTTTGGTACCGGTAGGTGTTTTATAAGCAGTACGAAAAGCCCACAAAGCGTCATAAAGTTTTCTTGACAAAATAGCAGGATTGTCTTTAATAGTTTTTTCAAGAATTCTTTTAAGAGCTCTGTTTATGTTTTCAACTTGACCACTGGTTTGAGGATGATATGATGTGGAAAAACGGTGGTTAACTTCATATCTTTTCATGGGTTTTTCCATTATTTTGTTGCAAAAGTGAGTTCCTCTGTCGCTGATTAGAGCTTTGGGCATTCCGAAACGACAAAATAGTTTCTTTAAAAAAGTTATAAACACTCGGGCATCATTGGTTGGTAAAGCTTGAGCTTCGGCCCATTTAGATACGTAATCAACAGCGACAAGAATGTATTCAAACTTATATGATTTTAGGAATGGTCCCATAAAGTCTATACCCCATATGTCGAAAATTTCACATACTTGAATATTGTTTAAGGGCATCTCATCTCGTTTTGATATATTTCCTGTCTTTTGCCATGCTTCACATAAGCAAACTGTAGTAAGAGCTTCCTTGATGATTGTTGGCTAGTAGAAACCTGAATCGAGGACTTTTTTAGCAGTTATGTTGGGTCCATAATGTCCACCGGTTGGTCCGTGGGGACATTAGTCTAAAATGGTTCGAGTTTCTGGTCCAGATATACAGCGTCTGATCATACAGTCAGAACATACTTTGAAAAGGTAAGGTTCCTTCCAAAAGTAGTTTTTGAGGTCAGAGAAGAATTATTCTTTTGCTGATATGTCATTCCTTTTGGTATAATATCACCAACCAGGTAGTTTGCAAAGTCTGCGAATTAAGGTTTATTTTTGGTATTGATTTCCATAAGAGTTTCTCCAGGAAAGTTGTCATCGACTTCACTGTCATCACTTGAGTCATTGTTTTCAATTCGGGATAAGTGGTCAGCAGCAACATTTTCCGTTCCCTTTCTATCCTTGATTTCTATGTCAAATTCTTGCAGGAGTAGAATCCATCGAATAAGGCGTGGTTTAGCATCTTGTTTCTTGAATAAGTGCCTTAGAGCTGAATGATCTGTATGAACAACAGTTTTTGAGAGAATAAGATAGGATCTGAATTTGTCGAATGCAACAGCCATAAGCTCTTTTTCGGTTAAGGTGTATTTTTGTTGAGCGGGATTAAGGGTTTTGCTTGCGAAGTAGATCGGGTGAAAAATTTTACCATCTTTTTGACCTAAGACGGCTCCTACTGCAAAATCACTTGCATCACACATAAGTTCAAACGGAAGATTCCAGTTTGGGCTTACAATCACAGGAGCACATGTGAGTTTCTCTTTCAATAATTCGAATGCTTTTTGACATTCATCATCGAATTCAAATAGAGTATCTTTTTCAAGCAGTTTAGTTAGAGGTCGAGTAATTTTTGAGAAATCTTTAATGAAACATCGGTAAAAATCGGCATGTCCAAGAAAACTTCTAATACCTTTGATGTTGGTAGGGGGTAGAAGTTTTGAGATTACGTCGATCTTTGCTTTGTTGACTTCAAGTCCGGCGCTAGACACCTTGTGTCCGAGCACAATTCCTTCTTTGACCATGAAGTGACATTTTTCCCAATTAAGGACAAGATGGGCATCTTAAAACGTTGGAGCATCTTATCGAGGTTGTTTAGACATGTGTCAAAAGAGTTTTCAAAGACCAAAAAATCATCCATGAACTCTTTGACTGATTCTTCGATCATATCGTGAAAGATTGCCAACATGCACCTTTGGAATGTGGCAGGAGCATTACATAGACCGAAAGGCATTTGCCTATAAGCGTATGTGCCGAAAGGACATGTGAATGTTGTTTTCTCTTGAACATTAGGACCCATAGGAATTTGAAAATATCCAGAAAAACCATCGAGGAAACAAAAATATTTATTTCCTGCTAGTCTCTCTAGCATTTGATCCATAAATGGTAAGGGAAAATGATCTTTTACGGTTGCTTCATTGAGTTTACGATAATCGATGCATACTCGCCAACCCGTAAACAAAAAAACCAAAAAAAACAAAAAACACCTAAAAGTAAAAAAACAAACATAAACAAAAACATATGGGTCTTGTTTGGAACAAGTTCATCATTTTCGTTTGTGACAACTATAATACCACCTTTCTTTGGTACACAGTAAATAGGACTAACCCAAGGACTATCGGCAATTGGATAAATAATACCGGTATCATGAGTTTACGATATTCTTTATTAAACAACTTCCTGCATGTTTGGATTTAACCTTCTTTGTTTTTGGACAACGGGTTTCTTATCATCAAGAAGTTGTATCTTGTGTTTGCAGAATGATGGGCAAATACTAGGAATGTCAGTAGTTTTCCAAGCAAAGGCTTGCTTGTGCTTTTTAAGGACGGATACAAGTTTGTTTTTCTTTTCTTTCGTAAGCTGAGATGATATGATAACAAGAAGAAAAAAAGGTTTTTTCAAGAATACATATTCCAGATTATCAGGAAGGGGTTTAAGTTCAAGATCCGTATGAGGCTCTTCAAGGGATATCTTGATTTTATAGTCTGTGTTGATGGTGATTTTCTCGAATGGTGGATCTTCGGTTTCTGATTCAGAGTCGGGAGTTTTCATCAGTAGTCATTGCTATGAATTCATCGAATCCAGCAAAGATTTCTTCTTCGAGAAGGGTTCCTTTGATGGAATGAAGGATTTTACTTCCTTAGTCTAGAAGAGCATTGAAATCTTCCTCTAAGATTTCATCAATAACATCTATACTGAAACAGGTATTATCGTTCGAATAAGAGTGTTTCATTGCAGATTCGATATTGAAGATCATTCGTTTAGTTCCAACTCCAAGATTGAGTTGTTTTTGTTTAACTCGAATAATTGCATCAGCAGTGTGAAGAAATGGTTGTCCTAAAATGAGGGGAACTTTACTATCTTCTTCTATTTCGAGAATAACGAAATCAGCAGGAAAGGTGAATTTACTCACTTATACCGTGCAAATTTCAGGTCTATTCCAACAGGGGTTTTGGAATGATCTCATCAGCTAATCTTATTGTCTTTTGGTAGGTTTAAGAGTTTCAAGAGATAGTTTTGCATATAATGAATATGGCATGAGGTTGATGCTAGCACCAAGATCGGCTAAGGCATTGCAAGAGAAGGTTTTGTTAAAATTACATGGAATAAGAAAACTTTCGGGATCTCCGAGTTTGGGTGGAACTTTATTTTGAATCATTGCTGAACTTTCATCGCTTAAGAAAGCGGCAGAGATTTGTTCGATTTTGTGTTTGTTGCTTATGAGTTCCTTGAGAAACTTTCCATAGTTAGGCATTCCGGCTAAGACATCGATAAGAGGTACATTGATTCGGATGGCGCGAATCATGTCAAGAAATTTACCGTATTGGGCTTCCATTTTTTCTTTCCTAAGACGTTGAGGATACGGGATTTTTGGTTTGTATGGTTTGGGTAACTGAGTTTCTTTAACTGGTTTTGGATTTGGTTGAGGTGTAGGTTCTTCGTCTTCATCATCGCTATCGAAATTTATAGGAGTTTCAGAATCGTTTTGTTGATCATTTTGGTTAACTGGTGGGTTATAGGATTTACCACTTCTTGTGAATACGGCATTTACATGCTCATTGCGCGATTGTGGTGGTTGATAGGCTTTGGCGTTGTGCCCTTTTGGGTTTGGTTGAGTGTTACTTGGAAGAGAGCCAGAAGGTCTACCAGATTGCTTGTCAGCGAGTCTGTCGAACTTAGTCTCAAGATTCTGGATTGAAGCTTGATGATTTTTGGCTACGGTTTCGAGTTGGGTTTTGAGATCCATGAACGTTTCTTTGACAAAAGCGTTGGTTGATTGTTGAGATTTCATGAAATCGTTGAATTGTTTCTGAAGATCGTACGGTTTATCATCGGTGTTGGATCGGTAGTTGTCTCGATTATAATCATTCCGTCCGCTTGAACGCCAATTATTGCGATTCGAGTCTCGGTCGCGGTAATCAATATAAAAACGAGTCTTACGGAAAGTTTACATGAATTTAGGTTCTTCTTCACGAGACATAGGTATGTCATCCTCATCAAGATCGGGTTTTGTTTTTTTAGCATTAGACTTGAGTTCTTTGTACTGAGCATCCATTTTCAGAGTCATGGCATCCATTCAGGCCATAATTTTGGCAGTATCAGAATTACTGTTGCCCTCATCGTTGAAAGCAACAATTTTCTTAAGAGATGATTTGGTTTTTTGATTTTTAGCCCAGTCGAGCTTGAGTAATACTTTATCTTTGAGAAGCTGATAAGCTTGATTTGGTGTTTTATAGAGGAAAATACCACTTGCTGCGGCATTTAGAACCTCTTGGGTTATTTCGCTGAGACCATGATAGAAGATTTTTTTAATGTTGCCTTTGGACAGATTGTGACCATGGCAGTTTCGGAGCATTTCCTTCATACGAAGCCAAGCATCGGTTAGAGATCCGTTTTCATGTTGAGATAAAGCTCAGATTTCTCCGAGGAGTCGGTCGAAAAGAGCTGGGGGAAAGAATCGGCTAATGAAAGTGGTTCGAAGTTCATCCCATGTTTCGATAGTTCCTTCGTTTAGTTCATCCAGCCATGTCTTTGCTTCTCTAGTTAGTGATAGGGGAAACATCATCAGGCGGACGGCTTCATTTTCAGGATCTCTGTATTTAAACATATCGCGATTTCTGAGGAATTCATGAATGTGTTTATGAGGATCGGTTTTGGTTCTACCATTGATTAGGTTTCCTTTGACAAGAGTCAAGTGGTTACCTTTGATAGCAAATTCGTTTGCTGTTTCAGGAATAGTGATCACGAAACCAGGAGTCGGAGCGACAACATGGTCGACAGCCCACATGGGTTCATCGTCCATTGGGTCGTAGTTTCGAAGAATATCAAGAAAGTGACGGAAGTAATCGATGTTAAGAACTGACAAGTAGACAATTCTCGGGTGTTGTGGTGGATTATTTCTTTGATCGTATGGAACTCTTCTATTTCGTCGACGAAGTCTTCGATTCAGAGTACGCTCCGGTTCAGGTAACGGTTCAATAAGTTCAGAATTAGAAGCATGTGTATGCATCCAAGAGAGAAATTGTTTGGGTCAGTTTGCCAGAAAACTGTACAGCGATTTTTTGAAAAAGAGGGGGAGTTAAAGTAATTTTCCAGAGTAGACTACATAACAGCTTAGAAAATCCCCGGCAGCGGCGCTAAAAACTTTGATGTGTTTCAAAAGCATTAAATTTATAATGACTGATAGTACCGATTTTATTATAGGGAAACACACGGGTAAAATTATAACCCACGTATGTAGTATAATCTTTTTAGGTAAGACCAGGTTGTCCACAGGGATTTAAGTAGTGTTTAAATAATCAGAAAGAAAATAAACTTTAACTTGAAAATAACTTTTTGTTTTACCAATGATAATAAAGATGACTACTCGGGTAGTTGAAAATAACTATAAAGCGGTTGGAAATGATTAGAACACGAAGATGGAACCTTAGTTTATAAAAAGGATTTTCTCGTCAGAAAATGTTTTCACAAACTAACTTGCTTAACTCAAAACTTATATTTAGTTAACTAGACCAAATGTGTCACTCAAATAAACCAGTTACTAGTATATCAAAGCTTTTTTATTTATCAATTACGAAAGTGGATTTCTCGGCACAAACGATAAAGATCATAGACAAATCTTTAAAACCACATAGATCATACTGGGTCTTTCGACCTATACCAATATGACTATATAATTTAAGTTGATAAGCAAAGATGGACAAGATAAGATATAATAGGATTTCAACATAAGCTTGAGATTAAAGGGATCATGATCATACCAAATGCTTATTCATTATCATAACATCACCGAGTAGTCATGAGAGATTTAGCCTCTCATGGCTAAAGTGTCATACAAAAGTAGATTTAACATAAACTTTTAATATTTCAAATATCTAGATTTGTAACCGATCTTCATTCTTGCTCTATTAGACTCTTTTGTTCTTCAATCGGTACCGCTCGCTGAGAGGTCTAATTTGGTCGCCAGCCAAGCAGAACATCCTAAGAGACTGATTACCTCGGAAAAGCCGAGCACTAGACACGATGACCAGTCGACGTGGGAATGTGTGAGCTAGAGAGTGGCGCGTGTTCAGTCGCGAGTAGGAATAAGGGAGAGCCCCCGCCGTTGACCATCAAATGTCTCGACGTCAACCTAACCGCCCCCCCCATCCCATATATTGCCTGTATCCCAGAGGATGTCAATGACCCGTTTGAGCAAGTACACAATCAGTATGCGATATCCACTCAAACAGTATCGCCTTATGACTGCTGTAATGCACTATAGGGAGTTTATAGTTTAGAATATCTTATCTTATGTCTATATTTGGATTTTTAAGAGTGTGACGCTCGCAACTGAGAAAACGCTGCATGCTAGCTACTCAGTCTACTACCCAGATCTAAGATGATTGCTGGCGAGCTTTCGCTTCTCCACATGGGCATTGACTACAGCTTCGTAGTACGACACATACGTTCGCTTATATAAGTTCCTATTTACATATAGACTTTTATATCAGATGGATTAATTTGAATAATTTGACATAAAATAATGGGCGGCGTTTATAAACGATATTGTTAATAACCCCCAAACCGATCGCGCGAGGCCACCACCTCCGAATCCCACCCCCGCTCGTTGACACAACACGTTATATCATGCTAACACACCGCTTCCGAATGTGCCGTTCCCTCCCCTTGCCAATTCTCTTGAAGGAGGAAAGTGCGGCGTACTTTTGTTCATAAAGACTTGATTGTTGAGCTTTTTCTTGAGTGATGGCATTCTTTAGCGGTAAGTATTTGATTTTGATGTTACTCTAGCCTTTGGGGATGTCTTCAGTGATCCTAGACAAGAATTTTAGTTATTAAGTATCGAATGTTTACTAGAAATGATAGATTATATACAAGTAATGCTGATAGAAAACATGCATAATCTTGGGCGTTATCAATTTGCTCCTATAGCATGTCAAGCCAGGGTAATTTTTTTTCGGTTTTGTTAAAAACGTTGCTAAATATTGCGAAAATGGTTTCAAGATGCCTTGACTGCCTAAATTAAGTGTGTTTGGTTCAGGCTGCTGCATAATAAAAGTATGTGTGGAGCATAAACGGGACAATGAGAGAACATTGTAGATCATTATTGTATGCGTATAATTTTGGGGTTTTGTTAAGCTGTAGCACACGCGGATCAAGGAAACCAAGATCAAGCACCAATGCTGAGGGCGACTGTATCTGAATGACGCCTTTGAAGCGTGGTATATTGCTTTATCTATGAGTCCAAGATTGATTACAAGTGGTTAATTCATTATCTTCATTACTAGGTGTCTTATGAATTGGTGATGGAGTTAGTAGTTAGGACCTCTGTATGTGATGATTTGGGTATTAGTACGTTTTTGTTGTAGGGGAAATAAATTAGGAATAATAGCTAAATGAAGTGGTTTTGACGTCGGGAAATTTATCTGTTGATGTATGGGGGGTGTTAGGTGTTGTTTTTGGCTTGGTGTTAAAGTCTAAAATAGCGTGATTGGTGTTTTGTTTTGTATTAGGGGTTGGGGTTTGAGTTGTGTTATTGTTTTGGGTGGTGGTTGTTGTATACTGGGTTTTTGGAGTTATTGGTTATTACTGGGGGTGTTGTTAGTCAATAAATGCATCATGGGTGTTAATTTGTTTTGTTTCATTGGATGGGGTGAGTTTTTTAGTTTCATTTGTTTGTGTTGGTGTGGTGTGTTTGAGAGGAAATTTCTTTATCGCGTAAGTATTTGATTTTGATGTATCTAGCCTTGGGATGTCTTCAAGTGATCCTGCAAGCAATTTTAGCTTATTAAGTATCGAAAGTTTACTAGAAATGATAGAATATATACAAGTAATGCGATAGAAAACATGCATAATTTGGGCGTTATCAATTGCCTATAGCATGTCAAGCCAGGTAATTTTTATTTGGTTTGTAAAAACGTTGCTAAATATTGCGAAAATGGTTTCAAGATGCCTTGACTGCCTAAATTAAGTGTGTTTGGTTCAGGCTGCTGCATAATAAAAGTATGTGTGGAGCATAACAGGGCAATGAAGAGACCAATGTAGACTCAATATGTATGCGTATAATTTAGGGGTGTTAAGCTGTAGCACACGCGGATCAGGAACAAGATCAACGCACAAATGCTGAGCCGACTGAATCTGAATGACTCCCTTTGAAGCGGTATATTTTTTATCTATGAGTCCATTGATTACAAGTGGTTAATTCATTAAATCTTCATTACTAGAGTGTCTTCTGAATTGGTGAATGGGGTTAGTAGTTAGGACCACTGTATGTGATGATTTTGGTATTAGCTACGTTTTTGTTGAAGGGGAAAAATAGGAAAAATAGCCTAAATGAAGTGGTTTTGACTTGTATACTCTGTTATATGGGTGTAGAGAGAAATTTGAACCCTTTGCACAGCTAGATAGTTAAAATAAAAAAGGTATAGCTAGGTCGGGATGGGAAGCACCTACGATACATTTACTTTAGTTAAATGGGTAAAGTTAGAAACAATAGTTTTTTTTGGCGTAAATAAGAAATGAAATGGGATCAAATACTAGAGTCTCTAATTCCTAAAAAGGGAGGAGAAAGTGATAAGGTCTTAATAGTTTAGAATGGTTTAAGATCTTAAAAACATCTATGCTAGACATTGAAAGGCAAAAAAGGCTTGACTTCTTTTATGTTGGAACTCATAGAATTTGACTTCGCCGAAGTAAACAATTAGAAAATATCAGTAGGTTTTTTGAATAAGATAAAAGTTAAACAATATTATAATTGCACGTATTACCATATTTTCATTTTTGAATTTTAGAGCAACATAATTCACTTACTAAAGTGGTCAAATTTTTCAACATTTGTGCGTAAAGATTTTGAGTTTGGTTGAAGTGTATTCGTGGAATTAGTTTCAGATATAAAGATAACAAAAACTATCGTGCAACTTTTTACCTGTTTGACCCGTTTTCTTTTAAGCAAACTAGAATTGACACATACTTAAATAGATAAACAGGAATTTGCCATCTCTATATGATCTGCTGATATTATTTTCATTTGGTTTTCTTTAGTTTAGTGGGGACCTTCAAAGCTCGAGTTTGTTGGTGAAAATATGGTCGACCGTTACTTTGTAGCATCAGACGATAAAGGCTGGGAAGACCTCTAGCTCCCCGCTAGATCAAACTTTACTTCATATGCAATATCCAAGCTCTGTGATAACCCGTTATCCGCCTCATGGAGTTGATAGCTTCTAAGTTGTGATGACTAATGTCAAAAGAATAAACCAGGTGCAACAATGTAAATGTACTAAATTGTAATAAATATGCCTGTGGGATCAAACAATATATGATTGGGTCACGGATAAGAGCAGGGGATTTACGTTTATAACAATGTCACCTGTTCAAGAAGCTAAAGAAGCGATTATGATATTAAATGGATAGGAGCAGGGGATTGGGTTAATTTGGAAACAAATTAGTTCTTACGGCTTTAAAAAAGAAAAAAGTTGCAGGTTCTTCTTCTGGTTCTGGAATTCAGCCTCATGGGTTGCGTAGTAATTTAGGAAAAAATAAGTGTGGTAGTTCTATAGGTGCTTATTGTGTTGATAATTTGGGGGTTAGTTTGTATCCTGCATCACAAAAGGAAAAAGTTGCAGTTTCTTCTTCGGATTATGGAATCCAGTCTTATGGGTCGTGTAGTAATTTAGGAGACAATAGGTGTGGTGATTCTATAGGTGCTTATTGTGTCAGTAATGTGGGCTCTAACAATGATTGGGGTTTCAATTCGGATCCCACGTCTTAAAAGGAAAAAGTTGCACATCCTTATTTCAACAGTAGTTACGGTTCCTTTGTTGCTGATGTTGGAAGTCAACCATATGGGCTGTGTGGTAGTTTCGTAAACGATGGGTCCGGTAATTCTACAGGGGCTTATTCTCTCGGTTATGGGTGCTCTGTTGGAACGGGTCCTGTTAGGGGGATTGTTTTGGATTTTGAGAATTCGATAGTTCGTTTGCCGTCTGTTAAATAAGCAGGGGTGTGTTTTCTTTGGAACTGGATTCTGGTGGAGGGTGGATGACACTTGATTTTGAGAACTCTGTCTTTCGTCTGTTGAAAAAGATTTAGGAAGACTAGACGTGCTTGATGACGGGGTTTGGTTTCGTTCGAGTGCTGTTAATGGGTCTTTTCACGATGATCATTACGATTGTTTCTTTAGGCAGTCTTGAAGTTTTGCGACTCGAGGTACGAAAATATAATGTCTGTACGATGTATTTGCTTACTATTGCTTTTTTTTTCTCTGAAAAATAACTAAACATAGGTGAATCCTCTTCGGGCATTTTTAAAGGAAAAGAAGGGCGAACAAAAGCTAGATCCTCACTGCAAAAAAAGATGGAGGAACAACAGAAACTAGATCCTCATTCCATAGAGATTTGGAAACCAGAAATGTTGGGTTCGTAGAGTTCA
>BQNB010118649.1:0-20953 GCA_026074375.1 Tanacetum coccineum
ACATAGATATAGATGGCATAGGTACGTTGCATGAGCTCGTTTAGTTTGCTATGTAAATAATGTTACATAATAGAATGTAATAAAGCGAAAAAATTCCCCGTACAAAGTTGATCATAATAAAATAGGTAGATATTACATTGATGAAAATTTTGGGTTGTTATATCATTTCCAATAGTAAGCATATAATTAGTATAAGATATAACATCGTTGTTACCCTTAAGCTCATCATATGACTTATTAGTAGATACGATGTTTTTAATATATTCCAACTCTTGTATATTAGAATTAAGCACATCAAAATCATGATAGGTTTCGTAATGAGGTACCTCAAAGAGTATGTTAGAATCATAACGAGGTACAACTGTGTCATCATTAAGAGAACCAACAGGAGACAAATTTGCCATGAAGATTGCATTTGTTGTAGCTTCATCATCACAGTCTGAGTCAGATGCATCAACGTGGTCTGCCTTGAAATTTGTTGTAACTTATAAATGGAGATCCTCATAGTCATCAGTTTCTTCCAAGTTATCAGCTAAGAAATCCTGTTGCTCTTCATCGAATACAACTCCTGCTTATTGTGCTTGAGAAAGTAGCATCTTATCGTTAAACCATTCAGAATCTTTCACCCTTTTCCTTACAGTACACTGCTTAGCCATATGACCTTCACCTTTGTAGTTATAGCATCTGATTAACCTTGGTTGATTTGCCCTTGTATTTCCAACTGAATTTATAACCCGTGTTCCAGAAGCTTGATTATTTTCAGCATTGCCCGCATAACCTTGAGAATGTCTACCTTGAACATTCTGAACCGTAACTTGGCCGTTTTGAATTGTAGCTTGAGTTCTTGGATTAGACGAAGTTCAAAGTTGGTTATTGGTGGGAGGAAATTTTTAATGGTACATTGAACTTAAAAAAGATCATAGCTTTATTGAGACTGGCTATTGGATCATCTATTGGAAGAAAGGTTGGTATAGCAAGTCCGGTATCAGGTTAAAATATTGTTGGTTATTGAACAACTAAAGGTGCATAGCTTTGAAGTAGAGGTGACTAAATGAGTTGTTAGGTTATTGGAGTGCTTGATTGGTAGTGTTGATATGGTTGATAAACTTCAGATGGTTGAGCTTGATACTATGTTTGATTACTGTTGTATGAAGGAGGTGGGTTGTAGGTATTTTCCAGCAAAGCAAGTGGTTCTGGAAATCGTTGTCGCATTTCTCGAACTTCTTTAGCATCTTTTTAATTATGTTTGAGGAAATCGTACAACTAATCAAAAGTTACATTGTGAAGATTTCTTACTTGTTTAGCTGCTGTGACAAACCTACTCCACTCTGGTTGAAGATGATTCATAAACTTCGTGTTGATTTGGATAGTGTCATAGACATAGGAATCATGTTCATGTCATTGATCAATTTAATAAATCTCAAATAGTAAGATTGGATTGATTCTTCAGGCTCAAATGTGAACATATCAAATTCATCATATAGCATAGATTCATGTTCTTGCTTGGTCATCTCTGTGCCTTCTATAAGTTCTTTGACGCGATTTCATATTTTCTTTGCAGTTTGATAGTGGTTGATGAGAGTGTAGATGTCAACTAGCAATCCGATAAGAAGTATGTTAACACTTTTAATGTCACTGTCACAACGTAACTTGTCATCTCCTTTAAGGTCTTCAAGTCTTTCAGCATGACGGATATCGGTAACGCCATCTGTGTCTTTAACAGTAATTTCTGACTTGAATTTATAAGGACCATGTTTGACTGAGTCTTTTAACATTTCGCCATTATCTTTTCCTCAAATATATAGCATAATCCGAGTCTTCCAACTATTATACATGCCTTTTTTGAGCATCGGGGGACGGGTTTCAGAACCTACAGCAATAACGTTTTCTGCCATAGTAGCCATTTTGAATTTGATTGTGTAGACTTTGTAAGAATTGATATTTGTAAGGGTCGTTTTGATGAGAAGAAGTGTTGTTGTTGTGAAAGTTTTGTCGAAAGGTTGTATTTTGAACATGAACCGAGTCAAAAAACTGTAACTTTATCAATTTAGTTTACTTAAAAACCTAAAAGTTTAAACCTTTTTAACTTAAAACCCCAATTTAACCTAAGAACCACTTAATTAAATAACACAAACTTCCAAAAATTACGTTTTTAACATTTATTACCCACTAAAACCTTAATTTCCACTTTATTAAATTAATAATAAAACACCTTTTTAACCCTAAAAAATACAAAACCCTAATTTAGAAAACTAGGGTTTAGTTTTAAATTTTGGACTTGATTCGGGTTTGAAGGATGGTAGAGGTTCGGTTGTAGTAGGCTGACCGAACCAGGAGTGTCGGCTGGAGGGAGGTTCGGCTGAAGGCTTATGACCGAATCTGGGGAGGTCGGGTTGGAAGCTGGTGACCAAACAGGTGGTTCGGTTGGGCTCTAATGACCAATATAGTGGTTCGGTTAGGCTCTTGTGACCGATTCTGTGGGTCGGTTGGATGCTTATGACCGATCCACATGGGTCGGTTATGGGTTGTTTCTGTTTTGATTCCGAGTTGTTTTCAGTGATGTTTCTAGATTAAATATCCAATCCTTTTCCAAGAAAACCACTAAAGTTTGCAACTTTATGCAAAAGTTCAAAACTTTATGCACGAAAAAACTAAAAATCTTCTACTTGAACGGGTAGATTGTTACACCCCCAAAATCGAACGGCAATGAAAAGATAACATTAGGGTGCGACGTCATGGAACAAGAAGTACAAGTCACAGAAAATGACCCTTCAAAAAGAGACGTTTTAAGATAAGTTTCACATTCGATACGATAAAATATCAGAGTTTACAAACATGTCCTAACAGTTTCAAAGTATCCTAAATGTTTAAACATAACATCAAGATTAAATAAAGTTTCCAACATATATAAAATAAGAGAAAACCTTTACAAAATACCATGTTTTTCATTACAAAACACTATGTTTTCAAAAAATTAATTTTTCATTCAATGTGGCAAGATGTAAAGTCTCTAAGTACATATCCGTGCGGCTTCCCTCCGTGCAATATACCTGAAAACCTGAGATAAACATGCGAAAATGTCAACAAATAATGTTGAGTGAATTCATAGGTTTATCAGTAAGGTATTGACCACAAGATTTAAGTAGTGTAGACAAGAGAAACGAATTCACCAAGTCTAAAAGAAATATGTATTATTGCTCGAAGCTCATGACACCGAACCTTAACAGTATGCAAATCCTAATCAGGTTTGTGCCCCATCAAAAAGTAGGATGTTCTGTCTAACACCCAAGTGTTATTATTTCAAATGTTAAATGCATCCGTTGGTTGGTATTAGTTGTTGCCTACCCGAACGTGGATTTTCAGTCCCAATAGATCTATTCACAACACTCACGTTTACTACAATAGCAATTAACGGCTCATGATAAAGGGGACTTAATTGGCAGTAGGTACTTAAGCAATAATAATCAGGAAATAGCATACAGTTTCAAAAGTACTTATGTCCAATGTGTAAATCAAGCATGTAATCTCACCCCGTAGCGTTTGTAAAACAAATAAGTAGAAAAATGGGCTATGAACTCACCGTAAATAGACGAGAGTATAATATCAACGAAAAAGAAGAGTGGAGATAAAAACTCCTAACCGCGACCTAGAATGATAGTGCGCAATTAGAAAAATGAAATATAATAAAATGACATTTAATTTATATATATATATATATATATATATATATTTAGAGTTATGATCAAATAAGAAGTTTTCTTAAAATAAGAAGGATAAGAAGTAACTATAACCGCATATCCGAGATGCACTGACTTAAATTAAATGCATCTCTATAATCTTAGATGCATTATAACGCATCATAATGTTTTTTCTAGCTTTTAATTAGATGCATATACGTATATTAGATGCATTTTATTTTTTTGTTCCTCTACATGTGTCGAAATCATCAAAATCAATTTGCACCATTTACACATCAAGTTAACGTTCAAAACTCAAAATAGTGCATCTAAATGAATAGAAATGCATCTAATGCAAGTCGTTGCATCTCAAATATGTGATTTTAGTCACTTCTCACCACTTCTTATTTTAATTTACTTCTCACTGGATCCCTACTATATATATATATATATATATATATATATATATATATATATACACACACACACACACATATAATAAACAAAGGTTTTTTTTAAAGTTGTACACGTCATTTAATCCAATAAGGCATAATCGCCACATCACTAAAGCCACGTCACTAAATCCATGTGGCATAACTATTTAACCATTTTACCCTCATTTAAAATTTGTTTGACTAATACTGAATGAAATTCTGTTTCAATCTTTTTATTATGGAATGTTTTTAATTTCAATTAATGTGATATCTTTAAATTAAAGGGTAGAATCATTATTTTGTATTTTGAAAGTAATGTCAATGTTTCATTTGCATTCTTCACCGGAGGATATATACTCTTAGTTTTGTACCAAAATCACAAGAATCGAATTAAGAAAGAAATTTCGTTTTGAAAATTCCTCCTCTTGCGGCTACTCATTCTTTATTCATTTTTCCTAAATGAGAACTTCAATCCGTTTAGGACATCAACCAAAAGGTTTGACTAACGTATTCTCTTTATCTTGATAGGTTCATTATGTTTAATTGTGTGATTTGGGTTTATTATTTTACTCAAGATTGTTTTCTTATTTGATTCTTTACGATTCCACAATGTCAAATTCTCAAATATAATAATGCAGGTTTGACAGTCGATGATGATATAAAGGGTGTTGAGCGAATTCTAGGGCCCTTATGTGCTCTTACCACGCATGTAACTGTCTTAAAATATGACGATACTACATGCATGACAAGGATGGTGTGACATACTGGGTAATGAATAGTTGAATACTATATGATGCATTTGTTGTTTTAATTTTGACAATTAAATTTCTTCTTATGAATGGTGTCAAGTACCGTATACTTGAAACGGCCCCTAAGACATCTTCATGTCACCTAGACATGAAATGAAATCCCATTATACTTGAAATAAAACAAAATTTTTGATAAACCATCATAGTGGTTGTCCTAGAACTTATCTATTTCAAATCAAAATAAACAACGTGATAAAATAAGCTATTACATCTAATTGTAATGGTTGTTTCTTCAATTAAAATAAGAATAGAAAGAAACAATTATGAAAAATTCTGTAATTATTTATGGAGTAATTTGTTTTGTAGTTTATTTTTTACATACAACCTATTGTTAGCTGCCTGTGATTTATCAAGGGTTTATAAGCTAGTATATATATATATATATTATATATTATTTATATATCTTAATAATCAATAGTGAATAGTTAGAATCCTCATGTGTTGTACATTCTAATTTATTTTTTAGTATGGAAACGAGACCTTTAAAGAACGAGTATTTTTTCTATAGCTTTTAGTTACGCCTATTTTTGAAATTTCTTATATTTGGGGAAAGTCTTCTTTTTCTGGAAATGTTTAGATAAGAAATTTATGTCGTTAATTTCGTCTTGATAATAGTGGTATTCCAATTGTTCATTTCGCACCACATTTGTTTTATATCCACATATTTCTTACATTGTAAATGTTCTATGTATGTTTTCTTTATAGATATTTATATTTATATTAGTTATTTATTTATTTATTTAGGCTTACTCAATTTTCTCCAAAATTAAAAACCTTTTCAATCGATCCGGATTATATATATATATATATATATATATATGTATGTATATATATATATATGTATATATATATATATATATATATATATATAGTTAAAAGACGCAACTTACTATTTTCAGACGTGACCAAACGCATCCAATAATTTATTATTCATCTAATAATATTCGTTAATGTTTTTCAAGCTCAAACGGACTCTAAAATGCTCTTAAACTCAAATTTTTATAAAATTCAGCATATACATATACTTTTTCCAAAAAGACAAATCACCAACTTTGGCGCCAATGTTTTCCTATCGTCTAGCATTTTCTGACCAAAACCTCGTGAGCACTTATATAAAACGTCAAAATGAACAACTTTTATGTTTTGTCCGAGAGCCGAGTCAGACCAGAAAAGTCCCAAATTCTAAATTGAAAACTGCATCAGCTCACTTTTCAAAAATAATGCTGAATTTTTATAAAGAAAATGCATAACTGATCTTTGCTAAAATTCACCATTTTTACTCACCTTCAGACCCAAATTCCTTGTACTTGACTAAAAACAATGTTTCGGACAACTTTCGTGTTTTGACCTAAGGCCGAAACGGAACAGAAAATGACTACATTACCCATTTTCGTTTCTGCGCAACTAAAAATTTTGACAGCTTTGATACAAATTATTTTTCCAACTTTAACTTCAATTTTGACCCATCGTTTAGCATTTTAAGACTGAATTTCCGTCGCGACACTTGTAAAACAACATTTTAAACAATTTTTATGTTTTAGCGGAAGGCTAAAACGGACTAGAAACTAACCAAAACGCCAAATTATTTTTATACGCAAAATTACTATTTAACTCAAAAGCGCAGAATTTTGATAAAATATTTTCTAAACTTCGGATGGCTCTAAAATCCTCGTTTTTAAGAGTTACGGGTCGAATTTTATATCAAAACAACCGTATTAACAAGCACTTCCATAATTTAAAGCCTAACGCTAACAAAAATATTTTCACGACACCCAAACACACCCTTCTAATTTTCTGCAATAATCTATCTATTTCGACACCCACGAAACTTCATCAAATCACCTCCAAAACTTCACAATACATCACAAGTACTTCACAAATCCTACTCCCCATCATCTAAATCATTTACCAACATAGTTACCTCAAAACTAATAATCTACACACATTCATATGGATTCCAAGATAGTAAAAAATAAATTATGCACATAATATATCAAAAAGGTATTGAAATAGGTTCAAGATACTTACAATAGCAAGAAATAAGCAATATATAAATCAAACCAATGAACCCTCTTGGTTCCTTGGGTTTTTCGAACCAAGCAAGCAAAACAAACACCCTCCAAAAAAATTTCTTTATCCTCAAATCTTTACCAAATCACTAATAAACCAAACATTTAGTCTTGATCTTTACCAAAATCCAAAGAAAAACCCTAAAATCATCAATCTTGATCAAACCCTTTCATGGCCATTTAGTAGAGATTATTGTAGAAGATAAAAAAGGAGAAAAACAAATGTTGATGGTGGTGGTTGTGTGGGTTCGGTGGCAACAACAAGGGAGGAGGAGGAAGACAAAAAAATTTCTTTGAATGTTACTGTGTTTTTGATGTACAGAAAGAGGAGGATAAAGATGTCGATATTTTCTATGTTGGGGTGTAAAAGGCCGGCTTTTATGGCTGGTAATAATATAATTTTTTTTAATTGTTGTGTACATTTATGAATGTAAGGTTAAATAAAAGGTAAGATTTAGGCTCAAAGGTGTGGTCTTTATCAAGATTTGACCAAGACACGAAAATAAAATAAATTTTAATAAAATAAAATTTATAAAGTCCTCGGGGTAAAATAATAAAACATTGAATTATAGAAAACACGCAGACAGGCAATGAGCTAAAAGACAGCTTAGAATTACCAGAAACGTAAAAATTACGGAATCGGGTAAACGGTAAATATAATTTTTTTACTTAAAGGTAAAAATATGGATAAAATATAAATAAATAACTTACCTGAATTTACGGAGTATTATATAGATCACGTTTTTTAGAGACTTTTGCAAAGTTAAATGCAAAAGTTCAAGACTTTATCTTTCAAAATCTCTAAAAATTACAACTTTCTTCAAATTTTAAGGCTTTGTCTTTAAGAACTTGTCTTTTTAATCTTCATAGTCTTCAAGTTCTTCAAAGTCTTCAAATTTGATAATCTTCTTCACGAAAAACTCTTCAAATCATCCCATGGCAATTGATACCAATTGATATGATAATCAAATGATAGAAAATACCACAATAGAAAGTTTTAGAGAGAGAGTAGAGAGAGAGAATAGGACGTGGGTGAGGAGGAGAGGAGAGAAAGAAAGAATTTTTGATAAACCAAAAGAGCAACATGTATCTCCAATCAAGAGTTATTTTGATATAGACATATCCCAACAACTGCCACCTTAGTCTCGTTGGAAGACCAACTCTGAGTTCGTATTTTAGATCTATATATATTTTAGGTTTTTCTTTAGATCCATGCTTTTTTTACAGATTTGAGTTAGTAAGTCATTGTTGCGGTCATCAGAATTAGCTGGAGCCGCAATTTACCAATGAGTTCGTAATCCACGTGTTTTTAGTTCCTTACATTTTTTATAGGATATGAAGCCGCTGTCGCCATTGAGATTCACTAGTGTCGTTGCTGGTGTTTGCGTTGCAGCTGCTGCCACTGGGAATAGTAGTTGTCGCCATTATACGCTTAGTTATTTTCATAGATTTTATTGTGTGTTTTGCTGTTAGAATTTTTTTGTAAGTTTGATAAAGTTTGTGTAAGTTTGATTATAAAGTTTATGTGTATTCTAGTGTAATAAAGTTAAGTAAATTTTGTTATAAAGTTTGTGTATTTTTTATGTAATTTCTTTTTGGTGAATTTGTTGTAATTTTAATTGTTAAGGTAGAACTATGTTTTATACCAGGATCATTGCTCCGGTGGTATCACTCCCCATCCCCAATGTAAATGCTCGGTTGATCATTCATGGAAGGCGTCATGAGTTCAATCCTTACTTTTGACTGAATGTTGGTGAAACATGTGCTCGTCGTCTGGAGCTACATCCTTGTAGAAGGCTCGGTCAGCACACGATATAAGATAAGTTTTTGTTTTATACAGAGAAACCATGTTGATTTAAAAAAAACTGGAATAAAGGTTGTAACGATCAACATTAATTTCTGCATGGTTAGTACTTAGTAGTAAGCTAACATAGTTCTTGGTAGTTAAAAAGAGACATATAGGAATGAAAAACTGTGTACAATCAAATAACCCCACCATATAAGTTTTTCTTAAGCAAGTTCAATGCGTAAACTTGCATATATTCATAAAACAAAAACAAATGAAAACACTCATCGAATGGAAAACTAAAACACATTCAAACCCAAAATTAACGAAACCTACAATCAAGAGATGTTTGGTGATGGTCATGATGAGGAAAAGTTTTTTCTTACAAAAAGATTAAAACAACGTGTGACCAACATAACCATATAGAATATCTTTTGGCATCTATATGTTACCTATGACCATGTGTTTTTATATGTGTACGTTTAGCACTTGCTATTATTTTCTCTAACATTAAATATTTTTTTTGTTTCTTTTGTAAAGAATATGTTACTCGTGCCTTAGAGAGCTCGGTGAGCTTCGTGATTCAGACGCTATTTGTTCGTTATTGAGACATTCGTTGGTGCATTGGCTAGTGCCATTGGTATCATTTGTTTTTTTTGGTTTTTTTGTTTTGTGAGTGAGTGGGTATTTTTGATGCGGTGGGGATCCATTACATGTTATTGATGTTTTTGTTGGAGGTGTTTTAATTATTTAGGTGTTATTGGAAGCGGGATGAGGTGGCGCTGAGGTGACTGACAAATAACATGTTATTCGTCGCTCCCTTATCTAGTTCTCTTAGTTATAAGGTATCCGACTATTTTAGTCAAAAGTTAATTAATCACCATCTACTTTCTATAATCAATGTAAAGTGTTTGAATTTTTTAAAATTTGAATACTGATTTACATTAGATTAAAGTTTCAATGTAAAGTACAATGGTTCTCAAACAACAATATTTAAATTTTCACTTTTTCTTGCACAATTTTGATCATATTTGCAAAAATTGTAATTACGCACCCAAATTATAATAAACTTGAATGCAAATATAAAGAAAAAAATAGGATCATAATTGTTTTCATATACGACAAAAATTGCAAAATTTACACTCAAATACAAATTTTAAATCTACACAAAATTACATAAACTTTATATAACAAAATTTACACAACAAATTAAACATTAAACTTTTACTCAACTACAATAACAAATTTTAAAAAGAAGCAATTTCATCCGGCGACAATCAGAGTTTCCACTTGCAGAGGGGAAGCAGCTGGCAACAGAGAAGAAAAATTCTAGCAAGATCTACGACGTTGAAATAACTCCGAAAACTAAGATCTACAAAAAAAGTAGAGATCTATTAAAAAACTATAAGTTTTATAACAAAAGACTAACAACAACTTTATAACAAAATTTATCAACTTTATTACAAAAGACTAACAACAACTATAAGTTTTTAGCAAATATCAACTTAAAAAATAAACCATGCATATTCTAGCGACACAAGCGCTTCACTGACACCAGAAGTAGTTTTTTCGGCGAGACAACAATTTTTCCAGAAAGAGAGCAGCTTTTACGATGAGAGAATTCTTGTGGCTGGTGGTGCTCTGCTTGTGTGCATGGTGGTGGTCGGATGTTGTGCACGGTGATCTACTTGTGTCTCGCGGTGGTTGGTTTCTGGTAGTGCTCTTGGCGGCGGTCATATGGTGGTTGGATGGTGTGTTGTGATGGTTTGTAAGATGAAATGGGGATGGAAATAAAGGATTGTGAGACTAATTTGATGTTTGTGTGTAAAGATGATATAACATCTTGTGTAAAAATGAGAGAGTAGATAGGGATGTGAAAATTATAAATTAGTTTAATGACACAAGGAAGAAAAAAATTAAAAGTATACAAGAAAAAAATATAAATTATAAATTAGCTATAATCAAATAGGGAAAACTTTGTGGTATAAAAGTTTCGCATGTTCATGTCTCATAAACATGAGCACATCTATTAAATTGTATGTATAAGATGGAATCATTAATACTATCGTTGCTAGTAAAAAACCATGAATCATCTATATGGTATGTGTTGAAGTGTTTATTAATTTTGAATAAGTCACAGTTAGTTTATTCTTTTGAATAAGTCTTGGTTTGTTATTTTTGGTTGTTACTTAGTATCCCTGTTCATCAGGAACTACTTGTTTACTATTTCTACTCACTTAGATGTGGAGTTGTTTCATGTGAGGCTATAAATAGCCACATTAGCTTCTCAAACAAAGCAGCAAATCATTAAACTTTCACTTATTCAGTCAATACCTTTTAGCATTTTGATACTAGAGCTACTTTGGTCTGATATATAAAGAAAAGGAAACACATAAGCATCAGTCTTCAGGTGTGAAGATGACAACAGAGGGTAGGTTTGTGCCGGCTGTAATTCCAATGTTTGATGGCCATTATTATGAACATTGGTGCATGCTCATGGAAAATTTAATGAGATCCAAGCAATATCAGAGTGTTATAGAAGATGGGATTCCAGTTATCGAAGAATAAAATCAACCCACAGAAGCACAAAGGACAACCATTGAAGAAGCGATATTGAAAGATATGAAGGCAAAGAACTATCTCTTCCAAGCTATTGACAGGTCAATTTTGGAAACTATGCTTACAAAAGACACGACTAAAGTATTAGATGAATATATTAAATTAGTTGATAATATTAGTGAGTCATAGTTGACTCTTATATTTGGTATGATTATATTATCCTTGTCATGCTTTGTTGTAAATTAGCTGTAGGCTTTATCTTTATCTTGGCTCAAGCCTATCTCTTGGATCCTATATATACTGTATGTTTTATGAAGATAATCAAGGACATCAATTAGCCTTTCGGGGTTTTCTATCTTCCTACATGGTATCAGACACCATTGTAGATCCTCAAAAACAGTAACCCTTTATCACAAAATAGCTGTCCTTCGGTCATCGGCAACTTCCCGATGATTCAGAGGGATCCCAATTGTACCTTTTCCTATTCTCTTATTAGTTTTCATATTCAATAAATCAAACGTCTCGTATGCTTGGGCTCTCTCTTGAAAAATGAGGACCGCCATGTGGAAATTAATCTGATCAACCCTCTCCCAACCATCACCATTGTCAACTCTCACCAAACCATCTAATTTGAAATTGCAAGCCATCAATCAACGAAATTTATCTTTTATTATTTGTTTTATAATCTGAGATCATTCTTATTTTTCAAAAATAGTTGGTTAAAAATTTGCGCTCCTACCTAAAGGCAATGCAAGCCACGCAAAGGAGGATGCCACAAGCAGCAAAACGACTATGCCAGCAAATACAATTATTCTTCCGTCTCAAAAACAACAAAGAAGATGATGATGTAATAGGGCGTTTTCTTGGGATTCTTGGTTAAAAACCCCTCATTTAATTTCCTTGTAATGTTTTTTCTAGCTCCTTGCTAGTTTTATAAAATTGCCGTTCAAAAAAAAAAAGTAGCGCTTTTCAACTTATGTAGCGGAGATAATTTGTAGTTTTTCGAAAATAGTTGGTTGATAAATTGTCGCTCCTACCTAAAGGCAAAAAGCCATGACGTAAAAATAAACGTCACGCATAGGAGGAAGCCGCAAGCAATAAACCACTATGCCACTAAACACAATTATGTTTCCGCTCAAACAAACAACGAAGAAGATGATAGAAAAAGAAG
Source organism: Tanacetum coccineum (assembly GCA_026074375.1). Taxonomy (NCBI): domain Eukaryota; kingdom Viridiplantae; phylum Streptophyta; class Magnoliopsida; order Asterales; family Asteraceae; genus Tanacetum; species Tanacetum coccineum. Next base: position 12,506 of record BQNB010118649.1, read on the forward strand.
AGGCTTTCAACTTATGTTCCAATTTGTCCGTCGAGAAGCCTTCCGTTCAAACTGCGGGAGAGTGTTAGCATTGCAGATTAACATTATCCAATCAATAATTAGTTGTCATATTGATTAGTCAATCAATTAGTAATCATCTAGTCATTGATTTATGTCTATCCATTTATCTATTAATTAATGTCTATCCATTTATCATTGTACCCCTATAAATTGTAATCTATGATTAATGAAATAACACACACAAAGTTTCACCATTCTTACATAAAGATGTATAGGATTCTTTAAAGACGAAGTACCACGGGAGGGCCCGTATACAAAGAGCTCAACATCAAACTCTTCAAATAAGAGTACGAGATGTTGAGCATGCATGATGGTGAATTTGTTAATGAGTATTTTTCCCACACTCTCACTGTAGTGAACAAGTTAAGAGTCAACAAGGCAAAAATAGAAGACGTTGATGTCATCGAGAAGATCCTTCGATCCATGATGCCCCGGTTTAATCATATCGTATGTTCCATTGAAGAGTCAAAAGATTTCAATGTCATCACCATTGACAAGTTACAAAGTACACTTTTGGTACATGAGCAACGAATGAAGCCTCCGAATGTAGAGGCGTTTGGAGGAAGAGGTCAAGGTTGAAGTGGAACAAGAGGACGAGGTAGAGGCCTAGGCAGACGTATTTTTGACAAATCTACTATTGAATGTTATCGTTGTAACAAGCTTGGGCGTTTCCTGTATGAATGTCCAAGCAAAGATTATGCTTCGAGATCAAACTATATGTAGAACAATGAAGAAATGTTACTGATGACGTTTGTGGAAGAAGAGAAAAGTGATAGTAAAGAAAATTTTTGGTTTCTCGAATCTGGGTGTAGCAATCATATGTGTGTAAGACGGGAATTTTTTGTGATCTTGATTTAAAGTTGAGGGAAACGGTGATGCTAGGTGATGACAGGAGCAATAATGTGATGGACAAAGGTAGTGTACGCCTGCTAGTGAACGGTTTCAAACAAGTCATCAATAATGTTTTCTATGTCCCTGGACTACAAAACAATCTCTTAAGTAGTGGTCAACTAATAGATAAAGGTCTTGAAATTCTAAAGAGAGGCGGTGCATGCAAAATTTAGTATCCCAAGAAAGGGTTGATTCTAGAGATTCTAATAGCCAATAACAGGATGTTCAAGTTATATGCGATTGCACAAGGGAAGAATGAAACTTGCTTCAAACAAAATGAAATGGTACGCGGGTTGCCACATTTGGGTACATTATTAAGCGTGTATGAAGATTGTCATGTGGGTAAACAATAGAAGAATCCATTTCTATAAAAAAGCACGTGGAGAGCTTCTTAGATTTTTTGAGCCGTTCATAGTGATATACGTGGGCCGATCAACCCTTCATCTAATAGGAACAAAAGGTACATGATCAATTTTATTGATGATCATATTCGTAAAGTATGGGTTTATTTCTTAGTTACAAAATCAAAAGCTTTCATGTTTTTAACAATATAAGAGTCGGGCTGAGAAAGAAAGTGGTGTAGCTATAAAAGGACTTCGTACTGATCGCGGGAGGGGGAAGGATTTACATCACTTGAATTTACTAATTTCTATAATGATAGAGGTATTTATAGGCAACTAACAGTCTCGTAGACCCCTAAACAAAATGGCACATCAGAGCATAAAAAAAATTATATGGTTAGAAGGAAGTTATCCCAAAATCATTCTGGCCAAAAGCTGTTAATTGGATAGTTCGTATTCTTTTTTTTGAACGGCAAGTTAGTACAATACTATCATTAGTGAGTCAGAGACTCGACACATCTGAGTAGGCAAAGCCCAACACAGATTCTCACCTAGAAGGAAAACTCAGTGAGGCATGAACCTGAGACCTCATGATAACAACCTCCCCTAAAGCTCCTTAGGAGACCTCAGGTGGCCAACTGAGCTAAGCCCAGTTGGTTGATAGTTCGTATTCTTAATAGAAATCCTACTCTTGCAGTAAAGAATATATGTCCAGAACAAGCTTGAAGCGGTCTCAAACCATTAGTGGCCTACTTCAAAGTGTTTGGGTCTATAGCTTATGTTCATATTCCATATTGCAAAAGAATCAAGCTTGATGCTAAGAGCAAAAAATGTGTTTTTATTAGAGTTAGTGAAGAATAAAAAACATATCGATTATATGATCATGTCTCTAGAATGATCATAATAAGTAGGGATGTGGTGTTTGACGAAGAAGCAAGTTGGGATTGGGAAATGAGTCACAAGGAATCTGTTCTTATGAACTTAGATTGGGGAGAAAGCGAGACATTACCAGATGCAACCACACCTGCTGGAAATAATAACGGGTCTGGTATAGATGCATAGGGGCGTGCACGGTTCGGTTTGGGTCGGTTTTTGTCTAAAACCGAAACCAACCCAAAAAATTTGGTTTTTATAAAACCAAAAACCGAAATCGCTCGGTTTTTGGCCGTTCGGTTTTTTCTATTTTTTTGTTTTTTCGCATTGGTTTTTTGGTTCTTTCGATTTCAAACCGTTTATATTTTGTTGTGGCTAATTGATGTACTGTCGTGTAGGGTCAATTATTTGATTATCAAGTTTTACATTTATATTTAGCCGACAAACCTAAAACAACACTTTAACGGGCAGTGTACCCGGTCAAGATGGAGTTTTGCGGTAAGTAGGGTGTCGAACACTAAGAGTGAAACATTAATCCTATATTCTATCAGTATTTTAATTAGTTCTAATTATTCTATTTACTGGTTAAACCTATGCTATATACGTTGTCTAATGATATGGGGGTTTTCAGCCTGAGAGACTAGCATAGGTTTGGTGGTGTCAAATATCAATTCAATACACAATAGACACAAAAGAAGAAAATCAAAAGATAGAAAAGCAGTACAAGCCAAATGATAGAAAACTGTATTAGCCATATTAAATCCAGTTCAATGTTGGTTTGTTTGTTTTAGTGCAATGATTTACTTATCTCGAAGCGGCATATCATTCTTAAGACTTAGGCGGGACATCATCCTAAGACCTAGACACGATTAATCCTGTCACAATTAACGCATCCGCATAAAGCATCCTTTAGTTTAATTATAATCTATCTTAGGGAATCAAAGCAGTGGTGATCCTGTTAAAACCCTAGCCCAACGGGACTTTACCCACTTATTGTTTGACGGTGTTTTATATACTGGTAGTCCACTATTCAAATCTTTATCAGTTAATTAAGAGCATGATTGCTGAAACATAAACGGGTCACCTACCGGTCCAACTAAGCTCATAATTCAAAGACAAAGACAGAACGTTATTTGTGATCCTATTGGTCCAGTAATATAAAACACGATATGGAGAGCTATCCCGGTATCTAGATTACTTGGTCCGTATCACTAGATCCAGTTGAATGATAGGTCGCATATTCAAACACATAAACAAGTATGAGGTGATAAACATAATTAAACAATCAACGATAAATTAAGAAATCGATTTTAAAACAAACCAAACATTGAACTTTCATTAAGATGGCTAATACCCGAGGGTATTAGCCCACAACCATTGTAATTATACAAGCGTAATCAAACAATGAGAATCCTTCTATGGATTCGTGATCAATGCTTGACCTTTATGGCTGATCTTCTCTTCTAAAATTCGTCTTCAGTGAGTATGGTATAAGGAATATGATATTGCACACTGAAAACTCGTTTTTGAGTCTTCTATTTATAGTTGCTGAAAAATACTCGATACGCCGTATCCAGATAGGTCGATACGGCGTATTGGGCTGGATTCCTTAGAGTGCGCGCTACGTTCGTAATAAATCTTTGATATCATTCCCAATTTACTTGATTTACTGTATCTTTGAATAGTTATCTTCATGGATACGGCGTATGTAGATAGCATGGATACGCCGTATTGGGAATTAGTCAAACACGTTTTCTTGTGAAGTCTTGGCGCTGATACGCCGTATCTCTTTAGTTGGATACGGCGTATTGGTGAATTTTCAGAAATCTTCAAATGTCTTCGTTTTAGCTCCAATTTATGCGCCTTTTAGCTTATCTTCACAAAACACTCCTGAATTACTGCATTTATCAACTTTAAAGCAATTAAGTACCAAATAATGCAATAATTATATAAAAGTGGGCAAAATAGATGGGATAAATGATATAATAAAGTGACGTTATTTGATGTCATCAAATTATGTGAATGATATGAATGTGCGTTCAAAATCTAAATCTAAAAGAACTAAAATGAGAAAAGTATGGAAACCAACAAAAAAGGTATTTAGTGAAATTGGATATAGTTGGAAACCTACAGGTAGGACCTTCACTATAGTTGGAAATAAGTGCCATTTAACTAGGATTACATCTACTAAAGTAGTGCCTACTAAGGAAACCTCTACCAATTCAGTAGCTACACCAACTCAAAGAATCTTAGTTTACAGTAGGAGACAAAAAGCAACAAGATCTGTAGGTTCTAGTTTTTTAACCCCCCCCCCCCCCCCCCCCCCCCCCCCCCCCCCCCCCCCCCCCTTATTTTTTTTTAGCAAAGTTAAGATTTTAGAATCTTAAATTTCTAACTCTAAGGAACCCAAACAGTCTTGGGAATCCTCTATTTCTGATGTTCCATCTTCTTCTCTTAACAATTGCAAGTTGTCCAAATTGTTCTCTGGTATTTGAACTCCGGCTGCTCAAAGCATATGACCGGAAATCGCTCTCAACTCATCAACTTCGTCAGTAAATTTTTGGGTACCGTTAGATTTGGGAATGATTATATTGCTAAGATAATAGGTTATGGAGACTATCAAATGGGAAATGTTACAATCTCTCAGGTTTATTATGTGTAAGGGATAGGTCACAACTTATTCTCTATGGGTTAATTTTGTAATTCTGATCTCGAAGTAGCTTTTTGCAAACACACCTATTTCATTCGTGACTTAGATGATGTTGATCTACTTAAGGGATCTAGGGGTTCAATTTTATACACTTTATCTATGGATAATTTGTTACTCTCCTCTCCTATATGTCTCTTGTCTAAGGCCTCAAAGACCAAGTCTAAGTTATGACATCGAAGATTATCTTATTTAAACTTCGATTATATCACTTCTCTTGCCAAACATGGTCTAGTTCAAAGACTTCCAAAACTAAAGTATCAGAATGATCACTTGTGCTCTGCCTATGCTCTTGGTAAAAGCAGGAAACACTCCCACAGACCCAAAGCTGAAGACCCCATTCAAGAAAAACTCTATCTGCTGCATATGGATCTTTGCGAGCCAATGAGGATTCAAAGTATCAATAGGAGAAAATATATACTGGTTATTGTTGATGATTATTCTCGGTTTACATAGGTGAAATTTCTACGGTCAAAGGATGAAGTTCCAGAGTTCGTGATTAAATTTCTCAAAATGGTTCAAGTTAGTCTGAAAGAAACTGTTCGTAGCATCAGTATTGATAATGGAACAGATCTCGTCAATCAGACATTGAGAGCTTATTATGAAGAAATCAGATCTCACATCAAACATCCGTTGCGGGGGGGGGGGGAGGGTGGGTTGGGGTTGTGCTGGGGGGGGTCGGCGGAGGGGGGGTGGGTGGGGGGAGGGGGGGGGTTCGCACTTTACAACCAAAACGAGTTGTGAAGACGGAATCGTACTTTAGTAGAAGTTGCTTGCACAATATTGATCTTTTCAAAGGCTCCGTTATTTCTTTGGGCACAAGCAGTCGCGACAGCTTGCTATACTCAAAAGTGATCATTAATCCAAAAATGTCACAACAAAACACCGTGTGAACTTCTCCATGATAGAAAACCTGACTTATTTTATCTTCATGTCTTTGGTGCTCTTTGCTATCCCACTAATGACGGTGAAGACTTTGGTAAGTTAAAACCTAAAGCTGATATAGGAATTTTTGTTGGTTACGCTCCCGCAAAGAAAGCATTCCGAATCTACAACAAAAGGACTCAAATGATTATTGGAACCATTCATGTTGATTTTGATGAGTTGACAGCAATGGCTTCTGAACAATTCAGTTCAGGACCCGAGCCTAAACTTTTGACTCATGGAACAATCAGTTCAGGACTTGTGCCAAACATTCCTTCTTCAACTCCGTATGTCCCACCAACAAAGAACGATAGGGAAATATTGTTTCAACCAATGTTTAATGAGTACTTTAATCCTCCGCCATGTGTTGATTCTCATGTTCTGGCAGTCATTGCACCGGAACCTGCTGTTTCATAGGTACACCCTTCCCCCCTTCCCTCAACTATAATTGATCAAGATGCACCATCTTTAAGTACATCTCAAACAACTCAAGAAACACCGCCCCTAGTTATTCCTCTTAGTGTTGAAGAAGCTGACCATGATATTGAAGTTGCACAATAATAATCCCTATGTTGATATTCCAATTCCAGAACCTAGTTCTGAAGATCCTATACTCAGGTTGTTATTCCAAACAATGTGCACTCAATCAATCAACTACCCGAACACATCAACAAATGGACTAAAGATCATCTGATTGATAATGTGATTAATGATCCTTCTAGATCAATTTCCACTCGACATCAACTACAAGATGAGCTCTGTTTATGCTATTTGATTGCTTTCCTTTCTTTCGTTTGTTAAACCCAAGAGTTATAAAGCGCATGACAAAATATGTTCGATTAAAGCCATGCAAGAAGAACTCAACGAGTTTGAACGTCTTAATGTTTGGGAGCTGGTACCTCGCCCAGATCGTGTTATGATGATTACCTTGAAGTGGATCTACAAGGTGAAACTAGACGAACTGGGTGGTGTATTAAAAAAAGGCTCGTTTGGTAGCGAGGGGATATCGTCAAGAAGAAGACATAGACTTTGAGGAATCTTTTACTCTAGTTGCACGACTTGAGGCCATCCGTATCTTTATTGCATTTTCTACTCTGATACCAATTGTAGATGTATCAAATCACTTAACAAATGAGCAAGAAAGAAAGTTTAGAGAGAGAAAGTAGATTGTAGTACTTTGAGTTAAAAAGGAAAGGAAAATGTATTATGTGAAAGAACCAAATGAACAACCAACCCTCTCCAAGGTGTGGAGAAGGGTATTTATACCATGACATTGCCAGTCATACATAAGGATGTCTTATGTTGACTCAGTTAGCTTGGTAAGTTTCCAAATATTATGCTACAAGCTATTCTATGACATATTGGTAGTGAGCGAGTCTTTTCTTAGTTTCTAACAATATTAATTATAAGGTCTAGAAGGTTGTGTCGTAAACTGTTTTTAAAGAGTATGTTAAATGCCCCCAATATTGCTATTGTCTAAGTAGAAAAGCTTATTTGCTTGAGGATAAGCAAATCCCAAGTGTAGGGATAGTTGATGAGGTGTCATTTTATGCACTTTTTCAGGGTCATTTAACCCCCTAAATCATGCAAATATGCCCAAATTATGTGCTTAATCATTTGTTTTTGTATTTTTAGCAGTTCGATGACTTTTAGAGGAAATACACGTGACTTGGGCTCAATTGGAGAAGAAACGAACAAAACCAAGACTCTACACCAACTATCTTGAAGAAATTCCTAATAGTAGCTGGGGACGGGGTCGCAAACCATAAGCGACGGCATCAGGATCATTGAAGAGACGACGTCAAAGATTTCCAGACGGCGTCAGAACATAGCTGACTTAAAGAAACCCTAGAAGATTCTATGGGGCAATGGTGTCAGAGATATAACACGACGCCGTCGCGCCTCTTTTTCTATATATACAAATCCATTTTTAGGGTTTTAGTGTGTAACTTTTGAGAGACAAACCCTAACTTAAATAGTTCAAGTGTAGCAGCTTTTAGGCCGTTTTTAGGGCCTCAAAACCCTTTTGTACGAGTCTTTAATCCATGCTTTAATCAAGTGAAGTTCATCTATCCTTAATCACTCAATATGTCTATATGTTTTGTGAATGATTCTTGTTCTTCTTCTTTATTTAACATGCTAGGCTAGATCCTTTAGTATTTACTTATGATTGCATGAAACTTAGTTTGTAGACCCGTTTAATGTTACTTTTTGTGATGGATGTGTGCGTTAGGCTTTAGAAAACTAGCCATAAGATATTAAATTGACATAGACATCTAGGGAAACGCGAGTGTGTAGAAAGAATACCATCGGTAACAATCTGCATACTACCTTACCCCTAATATGGTTGATCCCTCTTAAGTGTTTTAAATGCATGTAATATACTCTTGGGGGCCTTGTAATAGTCTTCATACTACCTTACTTGTGCGTTGCCTTAACGGAATATTACGTAGACGGTGTTTTTGTGTAATTCGTTCATGACTTAGGAAAACTTTACACAGATCATCACAAGTGTGACAAAGCAACGGAATTAGGAGAAGCAAACTAAAAAGTTGTGCATGATTAAATAAATACGTTTGTTTATCATATAATTATCACCAAAGTAGTTTAGATTTATATTTAGTTTAATTAGCAAAAACCAAACCAACCTCT
>BQNB010118650.1:0-20952 GCA_026074375.1 Tanacetum coccineum
GGGGTCCTAGGCTTACAAGGAAACTAATATTAGTTTCCTTGTAAGCCTAGGACCCCTTATGCTATAAAAGTAGGTCCAGGCATTTAGAAAAATTATATAGAGAAAAGATGTAAACACAGTAAAGGTGTGTGTGTGTGTCTAGGCGTTAAGAAAGAAGTTAGTACTGCTAGCTTTGACAGATATCGGATAACATACACATAAGATTTTTGGTTTAAGATTCACTTAAATTATGAAAAAAAAGGCTCGTTTTTCGTATTTTCTTGGAATAATTAGTTACGAAGAAGGTTGTTTATGACTTATTTGAAGATGAAGTAGATTTTTTAGATGCGTGTTCTTATTATATCTTTTGGTCTTGGAGATAACTTATTTGGTTATATGGTTTATGATGAAGATTTGATAAAACAAGTTTTTACCTGATGTAAGGAGATACATTGTAGTACTCACAAGTATTTACTATGAGGTGGTTAGTGACTCATGTAAGGCATGCGGATTTATCAAGAGATCGAGGTCTACTCATAAAACGAAGAAGAAGATTATGAGTTCTTATCATATTATAGTGCAAGACATAAGATACAAGTTTGGGTTATTCTACTTCAACATCAAGTTGGTAATACTTAGTTTTCTTCATCAGTAATCATTACATAATAGCTTACATAATTGAAGATTCAAGAAATGGTTAACATATGGGTTTCAAGGGAAGCTTAATGTTAAAATGTTTAACCATTTATATGCTACATCGAGGAGAAGGTTTTTACTACTGCTAGCCTTTGTTACTACTGCTAGTGTAAGTTTCTACTTCTTAAGTTCATTTTTCTTAAGGTGCGTAATGGAGGGCAATTTGGGTCATTGGAATACTTGGATTAGAAGTGTAATATTGGTTCGTAGTTGTGAAGATCAAAGTTGCATACTTTAGTCTCCTATTTAATGATGACAAAAAGGGGAAGAAGATTTGATGATTTGCAACTTATAGATCCTTGATAGTTTAAGGGGAGGTTTCATTCGTATATTAACTTCAAAGGAAGTTCGTGCTTATTTGGTTTTGTCATTATCAGCTAGGGGAAGATTGTTGGGAATTATATTTGAGTTGATAAGACGAAACAAGAATGAAACAAGAAGGACTTAAAATAAAAGGACCTAAATCGATAATAAGAGATTCTTCAAGCTGGTAGAGTATATTCTACAAAAGATGGAAGATATCAGAAGATACTAAAAGATATGCTCAAGAAGAATAAAGATAAAGATTAAAAGATTTAGTTTCCTTATTGTATTTATTATCTTCCTTTGTAAGTCATGATCTCTCCCTATATAAAGAGATCATAGACATGGGTTTACAGCATCCAGAAAAGTGTGTATGTGTACACAAGAAGATGTAGACGTCTAGTATAAACTAAGTATTACCAACTTGATGCTGAAGTAGAATAACCCAAACTTGTATCTTATGTCTTGCACTATAATATGATAAGAACTCATAATCTTCTTCTTCGTTTTATGAGTAGACCTTGATCTCTTGATAAATCCGCATGCCTTACATGAGTCACTAACTACGTGATAGTAAATACCTGTGAGTACTACAATGTATCTCCTTACATCAGGTAAAAACTAGTTTTATCAAGTCTTTATCATAAACCGTATATAACCAAACAAGTTATCTCCAAGACCAAAAGATATAATAAAAACACGCATCTGAAAATTCTACTTCATCTTCAAATAAGTCATAAACAACCTTCTTCGTAACCAATTATTCCAAGAAAATACGAAAAATGAGCCTTTTTCATAATTTAAGTGAATCTTAAACCAAAAATCTTATGTGTGTGCTATCCGATATCTTTGGTTGATGAAACTCATGAGAGACAAAATGATGACTTAATGTTTGATTCTGGAGTTTTGGAGGATGATGTAATGCATGTGGAAGCTAAAGTTGATGGAAAAGATAAACAAAGTAAGAAGCCTGATGATAGTATTGCTGGTGAAGCAGTTACTACTGCTAGTATTGATGATAATGTTGTTCCTACAACTAGTGAGGAAATCACTTTGGCTCAGATACTTATACAGATTAAAGCAGCTAAGCCTAAAGTTGTTACTACTGCTGCTACAACAACAACAACTACAAGACCCAAGGATAGAGGGGTGGTTGTACAGGAGCCAAGTGAGTTTAGAGTTCCACAAGAGATACAACCTTCAAGTTCTAAAGATAAAGGAAAAGGTATTATGATTGAGTCTGAAGTTCCTTTGAAGAGAAAAGATCAAATTGCTCTTAATGAACAAATTACAAGAGATATTCAAGCTAAGTTGGATGCTGAATTATTAGAAGAGCAAAAGCTAGAAAGGAAACAAGAAGAAGAAGAAGCCAACATAGCATTGATTGAGTCATGAGAAAATACACAAGCTATGATGGAGGCTGATAGATTGTTGGCTGAGAGACTCTAATCAAAGGAAAGAGAGGAATTGACAGATGAGGAAAAAGAAAAACTATTTATGGAACTGATAGAGAAAAGAAGAAAGCATTTTGCTGCTCTTAGAGCACAAGAAAAGAGAAACAGACCTCCTACCAAGGCATAAAAGAGAACTCAAATGTCTACTTATCTTAAGCACATGGGTGGATATACATACAAACAACTAAAAGGAAAGAGTTTTGATGAAATTCAAAAGTTGTTTGATAAGGAAATGAAGAGAGTAAATACCTTTGTAGCTATGGGTTCTGAGGTACAGGAAAGCAAAGAAAAGAAGGAAGAAGGTAGAGAGGAAACAGCTAAAGGTAGCAGAAAGAAGATGCTTAGAAGGAAAAGAGCAGGGAAAGAACAGCAGAAAGAATCCTCAAAGAAACAAAAAGTAGAGGAAGAAAAAGAGTCAGAGGAAGTTGATGAAGTTGAGCTAAAGAAGCTTTTGGTGATTAAAAAGGATGAAGATATAGCAATTGATGCTATACCACTTGCTACCAAATTACCAGTGATTATTGATTATAAGCTTCATAAAGAGGGGGATGTTGGTACATTATCATTTAATAAGAGTAGATGGGAAGTTCCAAGAGATACTATTCAATGATAAGGATGCTGCAAGGAATAGATAGAGAAGACTTGAAAGCTCTTTGGAGGATAGTGAAGGAAAAGTATGGTGATATAAGGCCTGAAAATGATTTTGAAAGGGTGTTGTATGGAGATTTGAAAGTTATGTTTGAACCAGACATAAAAAGTGATATATGGAGAATGTTGCAAGGATACAGGGTGACTATTTGGAAATTGATTGATTCATCTGGAGTTCACTTTGTAAGGTTTGATAATCTTCACATTTTTATGTTGGTTGAAAGGAGATACCCCCTCACACCAATTACCATCACCAATATGCTCAACAAGAAACTTCAAACTGATCATCAAAATGAAATGTGTTATCAACTGCTGAAGCTTATGGTAAAGCAGTAAAAAGGAAAATGAAGGGTTTGAACGCATCTTCCTGAAGTGTGATGAATACTTTTAAAGAAGAAACTTGAAGATTTAGAAGATGAACATCAAGTTTAGGGGAGGATTGTTGGGTCTTAAAAGACTTCATGGATTCTTAGAAGTTACTGCTGCTCAGGTACATAATGGAAATTATGCTAAGTGGTTAGTACTGGTAGTATAATGTTACCACTGCTAGTTACTACTGTTAGTATAATTTAGTACTGATAGCATAAAGTTACTGCTGTTAGTGGAAGTTAAGACTGCTCAGTGTTGAAGACTAAAATATAAGCTACGTAATTTAGGCTGTTATAGTAAAGTTAAGACTGCTAGTACAGGTTACTACTGTTAGTGTATATTAGTACTGTATACTAATAATACTACTTTTTATGTTTATTAGTGCTGCTGGTGGAAAGATTATGACCATTTGAAGACTTTCTAATGTCAAGAGGATAAAGATGAATTATAGAGATAAGATTGTTTTGGAAAACAAGAATGCGTGTGAAAGATAATGTTGAGAATATTAATGTACAGAAGATATACATGTAATTATTTAAAGATAACGTTTATGTTTAACAAAGATTGAGATATCTTAGGAAATATTGTAAGCCGACTAGGACTCCTTAGTCTATAAAAGGAGGCTCTAGGGCATTAGTTGAATACACATCCAACACGTCTATCACATCTATCATCACAAACACACATACATAGATCCAGAGATTAGAGTCTTATAAGCTTCAAGGTTGTAACCCTAGTACTAAGATAGAGTACTCTATTATTATCATTAATAATATTGAAGCGTTTTGTTACATCGTGTGTTCATTCATTCATATTCACTGTTTCATTGATATATCTTCTAGATATTAAAGAGTAGATTCTGCATACTCTTTGATATACACACAAAGTTTCTACTATTGTTATTTTGGATTTATCCAAGGTAACATACTCTTTACAAGGTAAGGAATCGATCTAGGTTTGGGATCAACAAGTGGTATCAGAGCCTTGCTTTGAGAAACTTTGATCTAGAAGACATGGAGCTTGAATCTACAAATAGTGGTCCTACTGCAAAGCTTCCCATACTCAAATTGGGGGAGTATGAGATGTGGGCTATAAGGATTAAGCAGTACTTTCAGATCCAAGACTATGCACTCTGGGAAGTGATAGAAAATGGTGATTCATGGGTCTTAATATCTCAAACAACTGAGGAGAATGGGATAACAATTTCAAAGATGTCTACACCTGCCACTGCAGAAGAGAAGACAAAGAAAAAGAATGATGTCAAAGCTAGGGGTTTGTTACTCATGGCACTTCCAAATGAACATCAGCTAACATTCAGTCAGTATCCAGATGCTAAATCTATGTTTGCTGCCATTGAAACAAGATTTGGAGGTAATACAGCTACCAAGAAAACTCAGAAAACTCTCTTCAGTATGAGAATTTCAGTGTAACAAGTGCAGAGTCTCTTGACTCTATTTTCAATAGGCTTCAGAAGATAGTCAGTAGGCTTGCTATCTTGGGTGTGATCATTGCCCAAGAAGATTTAAACTTAAAATTTTTAAGCAGCTTACCACCTGAGTGGAATACTCATGTAGTTGTTTGGATGAATAAGCCTGAGATTGAGACTATGAGTATAGATGATTTGTATAACAATTTCAAAATTGTTGAACAAAAGATAAAGAAAACTGTTGGTACATCCAGTGGTGGTCAAAACTTGGCCTTCATGACTGCACCAAACTCTAGCAGTACCAATGATGCTAACACTGCTTATTCACAAGTTAGTGCTGCTAGCCCTAGTGTTAATACTGCCAGTCCATAAGTTTGCACTGCAAGTGTCAGTGATAATACTGTGTATGCTTTCATGGTTGAAAATCCGAATGGTTCTAATGTCCTACATCAGGACTTAGAGCAAATTCATGAAGATGATTTGGAAGCAATGGATCTGAAGTGGCAACTCTCTTTGCTAAGTGTGAGAGCAAAGAAGTACTATCAGAAGACAAGCAAGAAGATTTTCATTAATGGTAATGATATTGCTGGATATGACAAATCTAAGGTGGAGTGTTACAACTGTCATAAGTTGGGACACTTTGCCAGGGAGTGCAGAGCATCAAGAAGCAAGGAAGATCAGTTCAGAAATCAAGACAACACCAGGAAGCAAGGAAACAAAGAAGACACTTCCAAGGCAATGTTGGCTATTGATGGTGTAGGTTTTGATTGGAGTGACATGGCAGAAGAACAAGTTCAGACAAACATGGCTCTAATGGCATTTTCAGACTCAGAGGTATACACTGATAAAACTTGCTCTAAAACTTGTCTGAATAACTATGAAACTCTTAAGAAACAATATGATGATCTGCTTGCTAAACAACTTCAAACTAAATTTGAGTCAGCTACTTATAAAAGAGGACTAGATACTGTTGAAGCACAACTTGTCACATATAGGAAGAATGAGGTTCTTTTTAGTGAAGAAGTTGCTGTCCTTAAAAGAGAAGTAGGAATCAAACAATATGAAATTAATACGCTTAAAACAGAGTTTGAAAAACTTAAGCAAGAAAAGGATGCCTTTGATTTTAAAATTGAGAAATTTGATAAGGCCTCAAAAGACTTAGATCAGTTGTTAGAAAGTCAGATAACTGACAAAAGTAAAAAGGGTTTGGGATATAGTGCAGTTCCTCCACCTCATCCTTTAATCTACAATAGACCTAACAAACTAGATCTGTCTTATTCTGGTCTTGATGAATTCAAAGAGCCTGAATTCAAAGGCTATGGTCCTGAGAATAGTAAGAAAGAGTCTAATGTTGGTTGTGAAAAGGAATCAGATAATTCTAAGGAGAATTCTGATAAGTCTTTGGTAAAAGAACAAGAATCACAGGTCAAAAGTAGCTTTGTTGAAGGTTGTGGGTCTAATATTAGTAAGAGTTAAAAGTTGTTTAATGATCATGAAGCACAAAACGATTTTCACAATTGAAATCCCTAAATGATCTCCACAATTAGGGTTTTATAATTGAAGTTGACGACATGGATCTGGTATGTGGTGTCAAAAGAAACTGTTTGATACTAGTGAAGGGTTTTATGCAATCAAGCTTTGGGCTAAATAAGATTTTCTTTGATAAAAAATTCTTTTATAACCTGTTATTAATAACAAGGATAGTTGTTCGTGTTGGTTTGCTGGTGATTGATGCGCGATAGTGTGCATTGTGGTTGTTATTTTTTTCCCGATCATCTCATTGTATATGGATTAAAGGTCATCATGTAACCTGTTTTGTGTCAAAACCCTAATCAGAAGGGTATTGAGTTTTGAAAACTGTTATTGGAGATAAACATGGTATTTGTCATAAGCTGCTAATATAAGGTTGATGCTCGTGTGAATGGGTGGATTGTTCGTTTAGGAGAAACCCTAATCTTATACACATGGAGTTGGTTATGTGAGTAATGATGATGAAGTAGCAGCAAGAAGAAAACCCTAATGAATAGGATTTATTAGACGTGAAGGTTTTAATGGAAAATATGTTCACATATAGATAGTTATTTGATCGTGTTTATAGCAGTAAAGGTTGCGTGATATATTGGAAATTGGAGAGAGATGGAAAAATGTCGTATTGTTATGAATGCGTATGGGATTTGATATGTTTTTACAATAAATTCACATGTATATATTTTGCATATGTACGTGCGTATACAAGCTTGGTTACTACCTTTAACACATGTGAATGCATGAAGTACATGTTAGTATTGTCAACTGTCATACTGTTTCGTGACGATATCTTGATGACAACAACAGTAGCAGCATAATATAGGGATATTACTTTTATAAACAGTTTGTTTATAAACTGTTTGGGCCATGTGATGTTGGTTTCTGCTGTTCTTGATTGTTAATACTATTCGCACATACAAAACATACAAAAGATAGTACTGTTCGTGTGTTTGGACTCAAAAAGAAGAGAAATATTAATACTTAATACTGCCAAGACAGAGTTTGTACTGCCAAGCATAATTTAGTACTCAGTTTATAACTAACAGTATTAACTGAGTTAATACTGCCAGTACAAATCAGTTAGTACTGCTAGTGTACTTAATACTGCCAATGAAACTTAGTACTGTTCGTGAAGTTTCAACTGCTAGCGTTAAAAATCAGTTTTAAGTTAATACTGTTAGGGCTTAAAGGATAGTTAATGTTGCTTGCTTTCTCACGATCTCGGACAACACACACAGATTGACTTTGGTTTAAATGTTCTTAAAAGTTTAAAAGGCTTGTTTTTGGATTGTTTGAATTAATTGGTTACGGAGTTTATTTGGTATCTCTTATTTGAGATTGAAGTAAGTTTTACGAAGGAGTTTACTTATTTTATCTTGAAATCAGTGTTGGTTGGTTGCATGATTTCAATGATAACTTGCTTGAACATTTACGGTTTATGATTGGGACTTGGTTTATCTAGTTTCCAGCGGTTAAGAGGTGGTTGGTTGAGGACCTGGTTAACTATCACTTAAAGGAGTTACATTGTAGTGCTCAGTGTCACACGAAGATGTCGATGTGGATAAATTCAAGAGGTGATGTGTTTTTAGAGATTTGATCAGCGCAAATTCTCTACACCGCTTTTCAATCTACAATAGTGCAAGCTTAAGTAACAAATTTGGGGGATTTTACTTTAGTTTCAAGTTTAGTATATCAAGTGTACTTCATCAGTGATCATTACAAAGAGCCTACAGAATTGAAGATTCAAGAAATGGTTAACATATAGGTTTCAGGGGCAGCTTAATGTTAAAATGTTTAACCATTTATTTGCTACATCGAGGTGAAGGTTTTTACTACTGCTAGTTATTATTACTACTGCTAGTTTAAGTTTCTACTACTCAAGTTCATTTTTCTTATGGTGCGTAATGGAGGGCAATTTGGGTTATTGGAATACTTGGATTAGAAGTGTAATATTGGTTCATGGTTGTGAAGATTAAAGTTGCATACTTTAGTCTCCTATTTGATATTGACAAAAAGGGGAAGAAGATTTGATGATTTGCAACTTATAGATCCTTGGTAGTTTAAGGGGAAGTTTCATTCGTATATTAACTTCAGGGGAAGTTGTTCACAGTACGCATGTGACAGTTATAATAGATATAACTTCACATAAAAGAATTATTTTACTATCTTCATATGCTCATGACACGAAGCTCAATTTAATGGAAGCATTTTATATGACAAATATTATTCCATGCCCTAGAGGTATCTGACCAAGATCACCTATTGACAATCCGACATGGTATATATCCGTTTGTTCGGGACCTCTGAATCTAGTAAGCGCTACTTACCCGGATAGGGAAAATTAATCCGAATAGATCTATTTACAACATCCGCGCTCACTTAACCAGTCAGTCGGTTAAGCAATTGACGGTTCATGATAATTTGGGCATTAGTGGTCTATTCACTAATTAGGCAACACGTAATCAGAAAAAGGAAACGTTTTTTTTTTTTTTTTATAAAAGTAAACTGTCCTTGTCCATAGTTTGAAAACAGAGCAATCAATGTTTCTCACCCCAACATAGTAGAGTCATAAGTAGTAAAAACGTCTGGCGGATATGAACTCACCTTAGAAAAATCAGCAAATATTAATCACGCATAGTAAAAGGTGATATAGAAATCTCAGCCGAGGTCCTAGAAATTAATAACGGTCTCAGAAACACGAAAAAGTATTATACAGGAATTGCAATATGATTCATCACCAAAATACATCCTTGTGTGTTTGAAGAATACAAGTAATCTTTGATATGAAATAGGAAGGAACTTAGTGATGAGGAAAGTGGTAAGGATGGATGTATCCTAGAGAGAGAAAGTAAGGAAATCATTTAATTCATTAGCAAAGTGAAAAATATAAACAACAACACCCTCTCTAAGCTATAAAGATGGGTATTTATCACACTAGGTTTGTAGGACTGAGATCCTTATCGATGGGCTTACTGTTCGCTAGTTTTATACACGTATATTATTTATAAAATATAATACTTTTATAAAAGGTAATTAGAAAATTACCAAGTTAACCTTGATAGAAATTCACTCTCAAAAAATTTATATAACTATATTATATATCGTCATATTTAGACCGGGCAAGTCATGAATCACCGGGTCGTTTTCCCTACCGAATAGTGACATTGAAACCACGTTTTTGTATCGATCACCTGATTTGAATGGCAACAAAATATATTTTGAAAGCTATTAAAAGCAACAAATAAAATCGACAATTAAGCAAGTAACAATTTTGTTAAATCCTAAAAGATGTACAACAAATTTCTATTAAATAAAGAAATTTGCCAAAAATTATAATAATAAAAGCCCTAATTTTTATACTTTTCATAAAAGTTTTTTAATTATAACTACATTAAAACTTAAAACCTAATTACTTATTAAACTCATAAACCTAATTAAAAACTTAACTAAGGACTAATGGTTGCAACTAAGAAACTAATTGGGAAACTAACAACCTAAGGGAGGGACTTATGAAAAACAATTAAAATCAAAAAAGTTACACTTTATACACTGAGATATCTATCCGACAACAAACTAAGGTTCCTATAAGCATTCGAATTTTAAAGAGCTTAAAAATGAAAACTCAAAGAAGCAAAGTTGAAAAGGAAGACAGGGGGAGCAAGATTAATAAAGGCTACTTGGGTTGAAACTTACAAATAAGCTCTCAAAGAGCTTATCTATAAGCTGTTACAGAAAGGAAGGCTTTTCCCTTGGTTTTAGAAAATAAGCTATAGAAAACTCAAAACTAGATTCAAATGGAAAAGGAATAAGGTTCTAAAAGAGCTTAAGAGGTGTTTAAAATATATAAATGAAAAGAAACTAAGCTCTAAACTACTTTTATGCTACTGAAAATGATTCATGAAGTAGCAAACTCAGGACATAAGCAAAGAAACTCAAGATCCAAGCTAGATAAACTTTATAAAGCTAAATTAGACTCTAAACTTTAGGACTTATTATAACTACTTATAATCTATTCTCATTAAGCTAGAAATAGAAATCTAGATCCATAAGCTAAATTAACAAATTTAAATCCTAAGTTTCATAGATACTGATTTTGGCCTTTTAACTTTTTAACAGCAAAATAAGCTAAGTAATAAGCTAGAAAATGATATTAAGGACTTAACACTATTTATTAGCTATATAAAAACCTATGTTATACAAAGTTTTATAAACTTGATCCTAAAATTTACTGTTCTAAATTAAGCTAAGAAACACAGCAGAGTACTAACTGAGGTAGTATGTAGTATAAAAAAAAAAAATAAGTAGCAGTACTAAAATTTGTGAAAAAGTACTAATCTTGGGAGTTAGTTTATGGTGTGCAAAGTTCAGCAGTACAACTGAGGTTAGTACGCTAGTGTAAATTTGAGATTGCAACTAAACATACACTACTTAACCATTTATGACAGATTTGAGGAAAAGCTTTTTAAGAGTAATCTAATGAACAAGTGCTAAATACCAGATAAAAACTTAGCTTTAAAACAAACTTACTAATCATAATTAAACTTCTGAATAAGCTTTAATCTAGATCTAAACTATTTTTTAAACTTATATATTTTGGTTTTATGAGTTTTTATGACAGAAGTCTAACAACTAAAGATTCTATAAACTACTTGAGCAAAAAACAGATGTAAAACAAACAACTAATAAGTACTAGAGAGAATTTAAAACACAAATAAGCAAGAGAATAAGCAAATAAAGCAAATATTAAACTAAAACTAAGCAAGTTAACTGAATTTAGAACGAGAAATAAAAAGGGTAAACTTACTTGATCCCTTTAGCTAAACATAAAGGGACAAATAAAGGCTAGCTACTAGTCTAAGCTTATGAATAAGAATAGAGTATAAGTCCTTGGGGATCTCTTCAGTATGAATCCCCTTCCAAAGCTCATACAATAAGATCATAATAGGTTTAAATGATTAAGGTTTAGATAAGATTAATATCGAATTCAAACAGCTCTATTTCAGCTTATAGACTGAAAGAGCTTAATATGAGCTTATTGAGACCACTATGGACTTATTAAGGAGAGCTTAAAGGATGAAAATAAGAAGAGCTTATGACAAGTGATGACTGAATTTCATTAATGAAACTGGAATTACATACTGATAAGGAAAAATTATATTTAGGAAAAATACGAATTTAAGCTACTGAACATTACTAAAAACTAGATTAAAAAGAAAAATTCAAGAGCCCTGTGTGTGTGAGAATGAGGCCTATTTATAGGACTGAAAGAAGCTTCTAGGATCTATAGCTCTGCCCTCCAAACCTTCAATCTCCTGCATTAAATTTTCTTCAATCCTTTGATCTATGATGTGGACGTCTGGATCATTTTTTGGACACTGTGGATGCCAGCATGGGCATTCTTTGATGTGACGTTTGTGTTAGTTTTGTGAGTGATTTAGCACAAAAACCCACATAAACTTGTGCTTCTTTAATTCTTGACGTGGCTGTTCTTTAATGAATCCTTTGATAAAGACTGATTTGACCCTGGGTTTGTGATGTAGACCTCTTGAATTGACTTAATCACCCTCTAATTTTGATTTGCCCCTTGTTTTACCATGGGGGTGAAATGAAGAAGACGGTCATATGAGAGTAAAAAGGGGTTCCCGCTTCTTTTTCGACAGTTAAAACTGTTGGAGTTTGGGAAATTAACACATTTGGCCCCTCTCTTTCATTTCCTCTTTTTAAGTTATAAATAACTTTTGGAAATTGCAAGAATGGCCCTTGTAGAAGAAAATTGGCTAAGGATTGGGATATTTTTTTTTGGCTCTTTTTACAAAATCTTCTGATTCTCGTGTCCGTGCTTGCTTGCTTTTGATTATTTTCTTGTGATTTTTGGCTTATCCGTACCTGCACACACAAAACACAAATACAAGCATATTTTTGCCATTTTTGGTCTGTTTTGGGTTTAATTGGGTTATTTAGTCATAAATGGATTTGTTTATTTTACAATATCAAATTCCCCATACTAATCGATTGTGTGTCCTCACGCAATTATTCACATGCCTTATAAACCACAAAATACCTCAAAAAAATTCCTAAAGCTAATCTTTGAAAGTAGCAAGAGTTTTGTTTGAGAGAGATAAGAGATCAAAAGTTATAAAACACACCGAATTCCTTTTTTAAGATTTTTCTCTTTTTTATTGATTTTCTTGATTGTTAACTAACTATAAGTATTTGTGGTTGACATTTAATGTATTGTTTTCATTACCTCATTGGTAACTTGGGATAGTAGTACAAAAAAGCACAATTAAGTGTCTAAAAGATAACTTCGTCATCCCTGATTTTTCACTTTTCCCATGCTAAGCTTAAAAACAAGATCATTGTTAAATACAAGTCATGACACTAAACACTACTCATAAATACTAATTGTGTACTTACTTTTCCTCCCGCAATTCCTCTTTTCGTATCTCAGATTTTACTTAGTCATATACCCGAAGGCTCTTTAAGACTTTTGTTTTGATACTTATTAATTCCAGAAATAAAGTGTAATGGTAAGAATGCAATAATTAGCTCCTAGCCCTTTTCAAAAGATCAAATGCAATCAAGATTAAAGTCCACATCGAGGCGACCAAAATTTGGCTTTTATTAAGCTACTTAAGCAAGGGCACATTAATGTCATCATACCTAAGCTCTTTAGACATGAATGGCCAATCTATTTGTACCATTACCCATAGGCTCTTTAAGGACAAACAAGACAAAAATTAAGCAACATTTTAACCTCAGTCCTTTAGAGGCTACAACATCGGCAGCCTACGACAAGATGTAGCAAAACATATTTCGAATTTGGGATAATATAAGTAAAAAAACGTTGCTTTTATCTCGAAAGCCACTTCGACTTGCGAGTCGACATGGGTTTTATTATATTATTTATGACACCGGACTCTCTTATATGAAAATCCAAAACATCTGGCCTCGCCTCCGACAAGAAGAAAGTAATCTGGCAGAGGATACTTATTTTTTATTCTTTTGCATTTTTAAGCTCAATTAAGTATTCCTGATGTGTATCTCATCTAATCACAAAGGCGCTTAAGAAACTTCTATTATCTAATTATTAACCAAAAAACCATTCAACTTTATTTATTAAAACTTCATATACAAAGGAACAAGCTAATGGGAGAAAAAGCCCAATTAAATATATTATGAGCTTGAAAGAAAACAATTATTCTTATGTTTAGCATATGACTTATAAATAACAATTTAATAATCATTTTTTTCTTTTGTTCTTCACAAAAGAAATTTGCAAATGTTTAGCCTATATAAAATCCAATCGGCATTATTTAAAATCTACTTGAGATTTAGCGCAAGTCTTTCATTTACTAATGTATTTCAAGTCTTGATATTTAAAGTCTAGTGAGACTCTTCAGGGGGGGGCCCATAATCTATCATCATTAATTGTTAAGGGAGAAAGCTAGAACTCTACACGTACGATCGAGATCAAATATTTACTTCTTATCTGCAGGCGAAAACCTACATGTTTGATCTTTAACACTTTTTTCTTTTATTTTTTTTATTTTTTTATTTATTTATGATAACTACAAAATTTTAAAATTTTTGCATTTTTTGTGGAACAAAACAATAAGCAAGCAACATCAAATCGATAGATTCCCTTCCCCAAACTAAAACGAAACATTGTCCTCAATGTTTAAAGTCGGGTTTCTACGAAAATCTAAGCCGTTTATGAAGTATGCAAAGATAAACGTTAATCGATAATGATGAAAGGATATGGATCTCCCCAAACTAATTTCACACAAAGGATGAGAAGCTCGAGTAGAACGGGAAACAACACCGGACACGAGAGGCTTCAAAGAATTTGTTGGGAGAATCCTGCAAAAATCACAACAAACAAGCAACAAACATCGAGAAATCGGAAAGAGAACAAGCCTCTCTCAACACAACACATTAGATAAGAAAATAGAAAGGATAAGCATTAGGTGTGAACTCCCACGAAGCGGCTTGTTTTTGATCACCGAGTCGCAAGCTCGATGACTCGATCCTGAATTTAGTTGTTCCTTAGGGAAAGTCTGGAAGCGTTCCGGATAACCACATGGTGGTGTATCCCATCCATAGTAATGCTTCAAACGTGGGTGGCAGTTGATTTTGAATTTTAGACACCCATCTGCAAGAGACAACTTGGCAGTGCCTAAGGATAGACTTCGGATGATTGTGAAAAGGTCCGGACAACGGGACTTGAGTCTTTACGGAAAAAAATTTAATCGGGAGCTGAAAAGAAGGACGTTGATCTCCACATTGAAGATTCAGTTCTTTATCTTGGAATCGTGTGCTTCTTTGTCTTCTCCTTGTGATTAGAGAATTCTAGTAAGCTTGAACTCGAAGCTCGCTCAAGTTCATTCAGCTGAGCTTTTCGATGTCGCTGTCGGTTTTTAAGTCTGAAGTTGGCATGCTTGAGAGCCCAATATGCTTTGTGTTCTAGCTCAACTGGTAAGTGACACGCTTTTCCATAGACTAACTTGTATGGAGTACATCCAATTGGAGTCTTATAAGCGGTTCTAAAAGCCCCATAATGCTCAGGCTAGTTTGTCGGACTATTGAGGCACGGTTTTCTCCTACCGTCCTTTCAAAAATTCTTTTGTGACCTCGATTTGTGGACTTCAACTTGACCACTCGTTTGAGGATGGGTCAGGGAGTCGATAAGGACGATGGGTGACACCATATTTAGACATAACTTTATCAAAATTTGTCGTTACAAAAATGGGTCCACGATCCTATGACTTGCTCTCGGAGCAACCGAATGGGATGGAAAGGGATTTTATAAGAATTTAACAACTTCCCATCGCATCGTTGGTGGGGAGCGCTTTTGCTGCCACCACTTGGGAAAGATATCGACTGCTCTAGAATATATTTATTCACCCCCTAGATGACGGAAAATGGTCCATATAATCGATAGACCATAATCGAAATCTACAAAATTGGATGAATTTTGAAGAATTCATCACGTTTGAGAGATTTTGCCTTGTCTTTGGACAAGTATCACAAGTTTTGGACAAATCGTAGGCATCCTTATAATGGCTTTAGGCCAATAAAATCGCATCAAAATCTTCTTCGGCGGTTTTATAAGTTGGCACCGTAGTGTCCCGGTGGTGTCCAACTATGACAAGCTTCGGAATTTCGAAAAAGCTTATTTGCCACTACACACCTTCGGGAATTATTTGATCCGACACAAGGTTTTGAAAAAGAAAAGGGTCATCCAAAATAATGTTTTACATCTTTAAAGAACTTGTTTTTCTCTTGAGTCGACATTCCTTTTTTAATGAATTTTCCAGCGTGTGTTGCAAAGTCGGCAAACAAGGTAGGTACTTTGGTTTTGAAGTTAAAACATTAAAGTCTCTAAGGAAAAAGTCTCGTAATCTCTTTTGGATCAAAGTATTTTAGTAAGGGTTTTCCAAGACGAGAGAGGTGATCGGATGCATAGTTTTCTTTTTAAGCTCCCTTGGTATCTATAACTTAAAATGAAATTCTCTGAAGAAGTAAGGACCCAACGATGCAATCTTGCTTTGGCGTTTCTTTCTTGTTGAAGAGGTATTTCAAAGCGGAGTGGTCCGTGTAAACAACACTCTTGTTCATGATTAGATATGATCGAAACTTCTCGAAAGCATAAACAACTGCAAGCATCTCCTTCTCGGTTGTTGTATAATTCGATTCTGCTTCAGTCATCGTCTTACTAGCATAATGAATTGGTCGGAAATGCTTCTCAATCCTTTGTCCTAGAACTGCACTAGTGCCATAATCACTTGCAACGCACATGATTTTCAAAACGTTTGGTCCCAATTTGGTTAGCAATGGAATTGGTAGCTACGGTCAACTTCTTTTTCAATGTTTGATAAGGCTAGAATGCAATCTCTCCGAAAATGTAAGAGTGTTCTTTTTAAGAGACATGGGGTCATGGTAGGGTCGAGGAGATTTTGAAATAGGTCTTTGATAAATTCTTCGATAGAATCCAGCATTTTCGAGAAAAGAAAGCCTTTCGATTCTTTAACGGTTGTTGGATGAGGAGCTTAGAAATAAACACTCAAACTTTGCCTTTATTCGACTTCAATTCCTTTTCTAGAGATCTTATGTCCTAAAACAATGCCTTCTTTAACCATGGACAATGCTCTTTTCCCAATTCAGTGCCTTAATTTTTAGTGTCTTCACACCTCTTGAGCATTTTATCTAAATTGGCAAGGCACGAGGAAAAAGAATCTCCAAAAACTGAAAAATCGTCCATAAAAACTTCCATTGTTTTCTTTTCATATCGTGAAAAATGGCCATCATACAACGTTGGAAAGTTCCGGGTGCATTGCACAAACCGAATGGCATACGACGGTACGCGAAAGTTCCGTATGGGCACGTAAAAGTAGTTTTTTCTTGATCTTTAGGATCAATTGGGATTTGAAAATACCCTAAAAAACCATCTAAGAAACAATAAAACTCGTTGCCGGCTAATCGCTCTAACATCTGGTCCATGAATGGTAACGGAAAATGGTCTTTACAAGTTGCTTCGTTTAACTTTCGATAATCGATGCAAACTCTCCATCCCGTGACTAATCTTGTAGGCACCAGCTCATTTTCTTCATTTGTGACAACGGTCATACCACCTTTTTTAGGAACACAATGGACTGGACTAACCCATGGACTATCCGAGATTGGATAAATCAATCCTGCGTCAAGAAGTTTTTCTACTTCTTTCTTGATGACGTCGTGGATTTTAAGGTTAACCCTCCTTTGATGTTGGACTGAAGGTTGGTAACATTTCTAAATGGTTTTTGTGGTGAGCAAAACTCGGTTGGATCTATGCCTCGGATATCAGAAAGTTTCCAAGCAATTGCTTGTTTTCGGTTTTTCAAAACATGAATGAGTGAGGTCTTTTCTTCTTGGCTCAAATCTTTTGAAATTATGACTGGAAGCTTGTTATTTTCCTCTAAGAACGCATACTCGAGATGCGGAGGTAACTCTTTAAGCTCGACTTCGGGAATTTCATCTTTTGGTTCATAAGAAGTAGCATATTGATGAAGATCTTTGCTATAGTTCGACAAACTTTAAGATCTTTTAATTCTGTGTAAGATATCTCTTGGTTGGTTGAGGTAATGGATCATTGTTGAGAAGTGCCTCAAGAATGAGAATGTCACCCCTCGGGATCATTAGTACGTAGCATGAATCTGGTGGAAAACTGTGGTTCATCATCGATTGCTATGAAAGCATCGGCTTCTTCAAAGAGTAGAAAATCGCTTTCATCAAACGGAGTAAGTGTTGGAGATGAAGTAGAAACAATCGGATCGAAGTATGGAGAAGGATTGTTGTAAGCAACGGAATCGGAAAATCCAAGTACTTCTTGTGAGTACTCTTCACAAGTAACATCGCATTAGAACCACCTTCTTCATGATTCGAGATTGTTGTAGGAAATGGAAGGTGCATCACCACATTTAAGGTGTCGATGCACCAACGTTTCGTCACTAGTAGTTAACGATTTGATCCATCATTCCTAAGAGTAATCTCTCCTTCGTAAACATCGATTAAAGCATGAGCTGTCCTAAGAAAGGGTCGCCCGAGTATCAACGGTACTCGAGGATCGGCTATAAAATCTAGAACAACAAAGTCGGCGGGAAAGTAAAACTTTCCTACTTTGACAAAAACATTTTCTGCTACACCGGTTGGTTTGGAAATTGTACGGTCGGCTAATTCTAATACCATTTTTGTTTCAGTTAGGCCTGAGAGTTGAAGCTTTTTCCAAATGGATAAAGGCATGAGATTGATACTAGCACCTAAATCGGCAAGGGCTAAGTAACTATCAAACTTGAAATAATCCAAGGAATGAGAAATCGACCGGGGTCACCTAGCTTTTCTGGAAGCTTTTTAAGGACAACCGCACTACAATTTTCATTCAACGGCGTTTTGGTTAACTCAATTAACTTGTCTTTGTTATTAAGCATCTTTTTAAACATCGGAGCAAACTTTGGCATATGAATGAGAGCATCCGCGAAACTTAGCTCAAAGTGAAGATTACGGAAGATTTCCATAAACTTTGAAGCTAGGATATCATCCTTTTCACGAATCTTTTGTTTGTTAAGTCTTGAGGGGTAAGGTAAATTAGGTTTGGCTTTGTTGGCAACGAAAGAAGGCTCTTCGATTGGTTCTTTGTCTTTGGTTTGTTCTTGAACTAATGGAGGAGGTTGGATGTCTTCGGTGCTCGGTAGCTCCGTATCCTTTGTCACTACTTTCCGTTTTCCACCACGGCGGTGGAATCGGAGGTCCATCGTATGAAACACCACTACGAGTTGTAATTGCCTTGGCTTCGTTTCTTGGGTTTGGAATGGTATTGCTAGGTAAAGAACTTGAACTTGAAGGTTGGTTGCTATGATAACTTTGCATGAAACCGAGCATCATTTTCTGAAAATCATCTTGCTTCTTTTGAGACTCATTGTAAACTCTTTGAAAATCATTTTGAAAATTATCCAACTTCATTTGCAAATTATTCATGTTCGCATCATTAGCTTTAGAATAATTTTCAAATTCCGTTTTAGACACACTATTTGTTGGAGGTTGGTAAGGTAAAACTTGATTGATTGGTGGTTGATTGGTTGGTGTTTGGTATGGTGGAGCTTGATAAACTTGATTTTGGTTGTTTTGACGGTTTTGATTAAAGTTTCCTCCACGGTTTTGGTTGAAGTTAGAATTGGTTCCTTGTAAACGGGTTGGGTTGGTTTTGGCATTCGTTGATTGGAAACCCTGGTGGTCTCATTTGACTTGCCAAATTTGAAGGTTGGTTTCTTTGGAGAAAATTTCCAACGGCTGCGGTTTGTTGAAATTGTTGGATATTATCTTGAAAAACGGGAAAATCGTTTCCACCTCGAGTTAACGGACAAAGATTAAAATGGTGATTCGATCCACAAGTGACACATACTTCCTCAACTGCTTTGACGGGTGCAGGAGTAGTAACAACTAAAAGGCTTTCATTTATTCAACATTTTGTTCATCGTGATGGCTCATCTTATCCTCGAGAGAAGCGGCTATTTGTATGTTGCCATATCGAAAGAATTATGAAAAGGTGAAGAATTAGAAAGAGGAGCATCTGTTACTCACTCTTGATATCATTAGCACGACGTTCTAGAGTAACGAACTTTTGACTTGCTTTCAATAATCGGCTAAACCTTCTTGAGGGCATCTTGTCTAAGACATTGCCACCTGCCTGCAGAATTATAAGGCATCTTGATCGTTTTGAATTCAAAGAATTGTAAAAAGTATCGAGTTGGTGGTAGTTCGAAAAGCCATGGTGAGGACATGTCGAAGGTAGTCCTTTAAATACGTTTCCCATGCTTCATTAAAGCTTCGTTTGGTTTTTGATAAAAAGTATGATCTCATTCCGATAGTAAGTGGTTTTGAAGGTGGAAAGTTTGGTTTGTGAATTTTGAAAACAAGGTCTGTCCATGTGAAGAATTGATCTAGGATGGTTCCTGGTTCTAACCAATTCTCGGGCTTACCGTCTAGAAGAAAATGGGAAAGCAAAAGCTTAACCGAAGTGTTCGGAACTTCTGGATGTCTAAACGTTGAAGTGACCTTGTTAAAAAATCGAAGGTGATTGTGGGGATCTTGTCTACCCGTGAATTTATTACTTTGCACAAGATTGATTAAAGGTTGCTTAAGCTCGAAATTGTTAGCATTGATTGGTGGAAATAAAACTTATAGCATCTAATACCCCTCAATGGTGCTGTGACATTTTGGGCCTTGTTCGATTGTCGGCCATTGGAACAACGTTTTGTTCAACAATTGGGTTCCAACCGAAGATTTTTTTTGTGACGACGTTGTTGTCGACGTCTTCGAGATTGCGAACGAGTGCGCATAAAAAGAAAAACTAAAAATCAAAAAGCAAATCTTTACACTAATTTAATTTTTTTTTTTAATTAACAATGAATTTTAACGGTTACACGAAAGAGACTTAAACCAAATAATCAACTACTTCACGGTAGCTCTTGAAAATTGCTTTTCAAGGTGAGCCGTACTTGGTAGAGACACAAAAGGCAAGTGTTAAATCTTTGATTATGATTTGGGAACAATTGCAAGTTCACCGGAAATTGAAATGATAATATCTCAATAGAAGATATTATTTGTTGGTGTTCGATTACCAACTTTGTTTATTTTTTTTTCTTTTTTAAAGGACAATTTTTTTTATGTTTTTGATTTTTCTATTTTTTTTATCTTTTACTTATACTAAAAAGAAGAGGAAAATATTTTTACTTTTTATATTTTATATTTTTTTTTCTTTTTGAATTTTAAAAACAAGAATGAAACTTTCGAGAGTGAAAGGATCTTCAAACCAAATCAACAAACAAAAACGTAGGAATCGTAAACACTAGTCCCCGGCAGCGGCGCCAAAAACTGATTGTAAGTTTTACACACGTAAAATATATAATAATAATACTACTTAGGTAAATTCTAACTATTCACCTTTAACTAAGGTAAAAAGTTAAAACTTACAAAAATAATATAATATATATAATATATGTATGTTAAACCGGG
>BQNB010118651.1:0-19073 GCA_026074375.1 Tanacetum coccineum
GTGTTAATAACAACCAAAAGGACTACAGAGTCAAATACAAAGGACTCAGTGTTAAAATTAATGTCCTCACCAAGAAGATTGATGCTATGAATAAGGGAGAGAGTAAAAAGGTTTGGTTGCTGAGTCTTATGACTGGGATGAAGAGTCAATGTCCACTGATGATGAAGGTGTCACTACATTTAAGGCATTAATGGTTATAGCTGATGAAGAGCTATCAATTAAAAGAGTTGACGCTAGGTCAGGTCAATGGGTTTAAATCACTATGAAAAAGGTACAAAAACTCCTTTTTATAACTAAGAGTGATGAAAGAAGACATGTTTTAGACTATACCCATGTTGACCTCCATTATGTAGAGGATCAGAGAAATAACTTGCTAAGCAAGTTTAACTCTCTTAAACAAGAGTTTACCTCATGTAAGTCTGAATTAACTGACCTTAAAAACACTAAGGCCCTGAACAGCTCCTATCAAAATGAGATCACCAAACTAAGTTTGGAAAATGAATCTCTAAAGGACGAAATCTCTGACCTTAAAAAGGTCTTTGAGAAATGAACATGTAGCAGAGTCACCCTTGACCAACTCCTCTCTGAACAAATTCCTGGAAATATTGTCAGAACCCTTGGAGGACAAGGAAAAAGAAAAGAAAAAATTTCCCCTAGGGAAATTGTCTTCAGTAAGTCAAAAGCCTCTAAGACAGTCCTAGAGATCACTTCTGACTCAGAAACAGAACAAAGACCTTTGCCTCCTCTTCCAAAACTGACAGGGGCTGAACTAGCAAATAGTTCAAAAATTCCATCTTTAACCAACTTAACCTTAACCAAGACTGTCCCTAAAAAGACACATCTTACATCTGAAAAGGTATCAACTGTTAGGGGAAAGATTGGGTCCAAACCACCATCTATATCTGAGTCATATCTTGACAAGAATATTGATTTGACCACTAAGAAACTTCTTCTCACCCTGATGGAAGAGGTAAAAGGACTTAAAGAACACATTAAGCTTCCCATAGATACCTCTCCATTTGAGTCACAATCAAGTAGGTCTAAATCAGCAGTAGGGAAACAAAGACCATGGTTTGGACCATGTAAACATTATGGGTTCAAAAATCACCTCTTGGAGGATTGTTACATGAAACCAACATGTTCCACATGTGGTTCAAATGAACATTTGACCAAAGAACACCCTGAACTCATTGCAGTTCAAAGAACTCTGACCAAGCTCAAAGCTCAGTCATCTCAAGGGTCAGCAAGGAAAGTGAAAAAAATTCCAAAGCTATATATTCCTTGCAAATACTGTGGATTCAATAACCATCACTTTGATGAGTGTGAATTTTACCCTGGGTGTGATCACTGTGGTAGCATTGCCCATTAAACACCTGACTATGTCAAATGGACACCAATAAGAATATCCAAGGAATTGCTAATCCGCGATCCCTAAACCAATACCTAAAAAGGGGGTTCACAAAGAAACTAATTTGTTTCAATATCTTTGTAGTAAGTTAAAGAGGTCTGTATGGTATCTAGATAGTGGTTGTTCTAAATACATGACATGGGTTAAACAATATCTGCATAGATATTCAAAAGAGTTAGGTCCTAAAGTGGTTTTTGGAGATAACTTTTCATGAGACACAAAAGGATATGCCTTAGTTAATTGTAATGGAATCACTTTTACCAAAGTTGCTTATGTGAATGGTCTGAAGCATAACTTGATCAGCATCAGTCAGCTGTGTGATGCTAACTTTAAAGTTCTGTTTACAAAGACTCAGGGAACCATATTCAACCAATATGATGAAGTTGTCCTCATTGCTCCTAAAAGAAGAGATGTCTATGTCATTGATATGTCATCTTACAATGAAGAAAGCAATGATTGTTTCTTTGCCAAGGCCTCACCAAGCGTTAATTGGCTCTGACATAAGAGACTGTCTCACCTCAACTTCAAAAACATAAACAAACTTGCAAAACAAAACCTTGTTGCTGGTCTTCCCTCTATGACCTTCTCTAAAGACAAGAACTGTTTAGCGTGTGCGAAAGGGAAGCACCATAGAGCATCATTCAAAACCAAGAGACCATTTTCCATCAACAAGTGCTTACATCTCCTTTATATGGATTTGTTTGGACCTATCAAACCTAAAACCATCAGACACAACAAATATACCCTGGTCATTATAGATGAGTACTCAAGGTACACCTAGGTATTTTGAATTAAGAAAAAGAGTGATGCAGCTAAGTGTATCATATCCTTTATCAGAAAAATAGAAAACCTCAATGAAGTAAGGGTAAAGGAGTTGAGAAGTGATAATGGAACTGAATCCAGAAATCACAAGCTAGAAGAATTTTGTAATGAAATGTCACAACCCGTAAATTTCCGTTCAGTATCATAACCGTTTTTCGTCCAATAATTTGAATTTTTATAAGTTTTGTATAACTTTTACGTGTAACCGGGAAATTGTCCCGTTAATATATGAAAATCATCTCCGAGAGCGAACCCTACTCTATTTCACCGTATTCTTTCATCATTAGACGCGTTTTTAAGTTTTTAATTAATATTTAAAATTTTATAATTTTTCGTGAAGTCGTTAGTCATTTTCGTTGTTTACGTAATCGGTTAAGTATATTAATGCATGTATGCATGAAAACCTTGGTAATTAATTCACATGCATGCAAGATATCCCTAGAATGTTGGAGGTCACTTTTGGTCCCCCCCTTGGCCTTGTTGTAACCGGATATACACATACATATACACTTAGGATGCCAAAAATTTTAAAATTCAAATCAAGAGACAATCTTCCCATATTTTGGCACAAGGACATGTACACACAAGGGTTTGATTGGGAGATCAAATTGGTCCCCTAGGACCCTTTGTCCCCACGCCGGCCACACACATTATGTGTTTTGAATTCTAGCATGCAAGTTACACACTTAAGCTTATATACTTCATTCATTCACTTCACATAGAAAACACACATCTCTTTTCTTTCTTCCTCTCTTGGTTCGAACGCCTACAAACACACACATCAAATCCATTTCTTTTTAATCTTTGATCAAACCATTTGAAGATATATTGTTCAAGGTTGATTGTTATTTCTTCTGGGTAGTTTATAAACAACATTTGGGTTGTTCTTAGTTTCTAATCACCTTTCGTCGCGTTTCTTGTAAGTCATCTCTATTTTTTCATAAATGAGTTGTACTTTTGCATTCGTATGATTATTCCGAACAAGGTGTACAAAGCGGATTGTTGTGAAAACCATTACCTATTTTTCTATAAAACCACAAGTCTCAAAGTTTAATCTTTTTATTTATAAATGAAAGAACATAAAAAGTAGTTGTACTTTTGAGTTTAAAAGTTCATTGTGACTATTTTGATATATATATTGTTATTATTACGGCTATGTTATTTATTGAGATTTAATGTATAGCGAGCTTAAATATTGTTGGCGAAGAGATTAAGTTAGATGTTTGTTTTGTTGGAAGCGTAAATTGAAAGTCGAAGAGGTTTAAGTTTAGAATGAATTTGTTGTAATATGTGCGGTGTTGTCGAAAATCGATCGGATATTCTTTTGAGTCAATAAAAGATGTACATTTATAAAACGAATATTTTCACGAGTCAAGATGGATAGAAAATGGAAAGTCGATATTTTTATAAAGGTCATGCCGAAATTTTATAAACTTTATAAATGCGTCGAAAAATATACTTTTATTATCAAACTTATGATAAAATAAAGAGTAACGTTAAGTGTCGAGTTAGGTCAACATTTACGGTTGTTGAGTCAACTTTGGTGTGTCGGGTCACTAAAAGACAAAATGCACTAAAAGATGAAATACACTAAAAGACGAAATATTTTTGAGGATGTTTCAAAGTGTCGAGACTTGTCATAACTTATAACTTTCGAAAGTACGTTTTGAAAAGGATACGCCGTGTCTACTCATGCTCGGATGATTGGCTCTTGCGTTAAGCATTATTCGTTGTACATTATTCTTAAACGACAACTATATGCTAGGTTGTCGCTAGGACCGTGAGATTCGTCTTCACTTGATTGATTTCTTTTGATCCACAACTCGCATAAGGTAAGTTCATAGCCTCACTCTTTTACTCATTTTGAATAAATATTTTATAACTCAGGGTGAGAAACATTGCTTGTTTTTAAAATTGGACACAAGTACTATACCTGAGATTTCCCTGTTTACGTGTTGCCTAAGTAGCGTTTATACCACTATTGCCCGAACTATCATGAACTGTTAATTTCTTGATCGGA
Organism: Tanacetum coccineum; assembly: GCA_026074375.1. Classification (NCBI taxonomy): domain Eukaryota; kingdom Viridiplantae; phylum Streptophyta; class Magnoliopsida; order Asterales; family Asteraceae; genus Tanacetum; species Tanacetum coccineum. The sequence continues at coordinate 4,251 of BQNB010118651.1, forward strand.
GGACCGGTTAAAGGAGCGCGAGTAAATAAATAGATCTGTTAGGACTAATAATCCCTATCCGGGTGAGTAGCGCTCACTACTCACGGGGCTCCCGATAAACGGATATATGTCATGTTGAAACTGGTTAGGTGGTCTTTGGTCGAACACCTGTAAGGGCAAGCAATTATTTGGCATGTTATGTGCTACATCCCTATTAGCTTCGGTGTCATGAGCTTAGCGCAACGTAAATACCTTTTTATGTGAAGTTGTATCTGTTATAACTGTCGCATACGTTTTGATATACTTGTGGTCCACACTAATTACGTTTGAACTAAACCTATGAATTCACCAACTTTATGTTGACGTTTTAACATTGTTTTTCAGGTACGTAGATTTGGACTTCTATGATGTGCTATGTGGAGTCTACATGCAATATGATATCATCTTTCAAGACTCTATTATTATTCATACTCGTTGTCTTTTGAAAACTTAATTATGCTTTCGCAACGTTTTAAACTTCATTTCAAATCTTTTAAGATTTGTCCATTTTTTTTATAAATACAACGAGTTATGATTTTCAAAACGTCCGTTAGTGGTCGTTCTTTGTACTTTGTGTGATGTATATTATGACGTCACGCCTCCGAATACGTATTCCGTCCAGCCCCTATTTGGGGGTATGACAGATTGGTATCCAGAGCCAAGGTTATAGAGAACCAGGTAGTATATACTAGGTCTGGTCTATAACCAGTATGTGATCCTTCGCTACTTTTTGTGCCCCTGATACGTGCTTTTTGCTATGACGTATAAGTGAGTATCTTTTTGGGGACTTGAGCATGCTATGCTTATGGGTTTACCTCTGGCCCCATGTTTTCATTCCATGTGTTATGTTTTCTTTGCGTTTATTTTTTGCCTTGAGCTCTATGTTGGTATGAGCTTATTGTTTGTCTTGTGTGTGTTCTTTCTGCGTTCACATTTGCCTTAGTATATTTCCCCATTTAACATATATGGATGTTGTATATTTGTATATTTTTCTATATATATATATATATATATATATATATATATATATATATATATATATATAAATTTCCTAAGACATTGTGAGTGACATAATGGTCTTGTTTATTTTAAGACATTGCAAGTGAAACAATGGTCTTGCTTATTTCTAACATTATTGAGTAATACACGATGATCTTAAAACTTTTTTCTTTGCGAACTTAACATTATATCGTTTTGTGTAATTTTAGAAACCCGTTGCAGTCTGTCGACCCTACTAATCATCCTACTATTCGACTCTAAGTCGGACTTTGAACACCGCCCATTAACTGTTGAATCACCTACGTCATCTCGTCCGTCTCAACGCTTCGTACTTCTCGTAACTTCTAGAAAAATGCCGTTTAAACTCGCACACTCTTTAACCCATCACCCTCAATAAACATTCCATTTCTTTTTGGAAACACGACTTCTGAAATTCGACTTATTTTATTTCGTTTAATCCGTTCAATATTGAAGAAAATACCGACAACGAGACAAGGAATGAGTTCCACGAGGATCGAGTGTATTACAACCCAACAAATTGGTAATGCTATTAAAGCTATTGTTGTTTATGAGGAAAGAATCCACTTGGCTCGTAACTAAATGGATTAGGTCGTACGTTAGGAAACCAAAGTGGTAAGGAATGCCAACAACAAAATAAATGACAAAAGGTCGTGAGAGCTTACATCGCTAGACCAAAATAACAAAAATGGATATGTAGTAAAGTTACCCTTCTAAACAGCGTTAGAAGTTGCGCCACCATGGGCCATCATTGATGAGTGTAATAATGCAAGGGAGTTGGCCATAGAGTAGAGATTGATGGTCAACCCGTTTAAATAACAACTTTGAGCAGCTGTGGCAAACTATTAGAAACGGAAAATACCTATTATGAGTGTAGAAAATATGGGACAATGACAAGAGCGATTTCCGTTCGTACCTTATAGAACCTAAGTAGTACTTGTACGTACCTAATGTACTGCACTAGTCTTCCTTGTGATTTTGTGTATTGTGTGGATATTTTAAAAACATCTGTTCATTTTGTGTCATGTTGATTTCGTTAATTAACACTTCATTTCTCTAATAATTTATGTAAGGTACTCCTCAAATCTATTACCGTCTTGCAAACCATTTCACTACTAATTGGATGTTATCCTATGAACTATTTTAGTGTCGTCTTATAAACATAGTAGTTGTTGAGTTATAAGCTATATTACCGCCAGCTTACAAACCGTTTAGCTGGTAGCTTCTTGTTTATTTCAACACCTTATAAACCATTTCACTATCATTTATAAACCATTCCAGCATCACCTCATAAACTATTTTATAGACATTTTATAAACTATTTTACCATCAGTCTACGAACCATTTTGCTGACAGCGTATTAACCATTTTACTACCATTCTATAAAAGCATTTTGTTACCATCTTATAAATTGTTACGTCGTCACCCTATAAACTATTTTGCTATCATTAATATAAGACGTTCCACTAGCGCCTTCCAAACCATTTTGCTATTATCTTATAAACCATTCCGCTAGTATTTTATATAAACCGTTTTCCTGTCATCTTATAAACCATTTTGTGGGAATCTTATAAACTACTTCATTAACATAACTGTTTCACCGTTATTTTATAAACTGTTCTAGTGCCATCTCATAACTACTTTCACAGTCACTTTTCAAACTAACTTGTCTTTATCTTTTAACCTATTTTGTCGTCGTTCATAAACTCTTCTGCCATTATTTTATAAACCATTTTGCTAACACCTTTTAAACTATTTTGATACCATTCTATAAACCGTTTTGTCAATCTCTTATAATTATCCTACTATTACCTTATAGCTTATCTGGCTATCATTTAATGAACTAATTTGTTTCCATCTTATAACCTATTTTGCAGTTATTTATAAACTCTTTTGCTACCCTATTTAAAACTACTTGTATTCATCTTACAAGCCATTTCGTTGTCACCTCATGAACTATTTCGTTGTCATTTATAAACTATTCCGCTGTCAATTTACGAACTATGTCGTTGTCATCTTATGAACTACTTCATGTCTTTTATAAACCATTACGTTGCCACTTTATGAACCATTGGGTTGCCAACTCGTAAACTATTTGATACCATATTATGAACCCCCTTACTGTTAAGTTATAAATCGCCAAGTGACTTTCTCGTAAACTATTTTGATATCACCTCTTGAGCTATTTTACAAAATGTCTTGTGTCGCAATATAAACTATCTTGTCATTGTTTTTACGAACTGTTTCGCTATCTTATAAACCATATTGTGTATACCATGTAACTTTGAGAAACATAACACTAGTTTTGACGAAATGAACATTGCATCGTTAGTCCTTAATTATACATGGCCTGATCACCTATGTATAATTCAGGAAGGACCATGCTATGCTGGGAGTAGTCACCATAAAATCTTGTCAATATTACCCTTACTTTCCCTTCCTATTTTCTTTCTTTCCCTACATCGTCAACGAGATTATATTGTACTCGTGTTTTATCAATATTTCGCGTGCGTATTTGTGAGTCGTGTCGGTTACATGTATTTTTATTCGTAAACGTCATAACCAAGCAGATTTATCCTTGATCTTAGCTTAGAGAAACACCATACCCTTGGCCGAGAGACCAAATCTTGCTTCTGGCAGTCATGATAACTACGGATTGAAAGATTCTAGAACATAATGAACTTATTCTTTAAGTGGATTATAACCGAGAGAACTAGGAGATTTCCTTCAATTGAGTTACATTTTAGATAGTTAGAAACATAAGGGTTATGAGATTCTAGTACCGACAAAACTTCTGATGGACCTGACGATAAAGCAAAGGATGAAATTGATGCAAGCACATGGAACCTAGTCGATAGAAGCCTCACCTCTGCTAAGATTAGTCCTTTAAGTGACATCGTCCCATTTACCGTAGACACTAAGTACTCTGTTGAGATAGTCGACGAAAGGATTATAGAAGTTGATACCAACATTCTGAGGGTGTGTACTGAATATTTTGAATCATCTATCCAAGATAGACCTAATGCCCGTAGGACTTGGTCGTTGCGATGTTATCATCGGTATAGGTTGGTTGACAATGTACCAAGACGTGATCATTATGATGAAAAAGGTTGTTCGTATCCCCCTTAGGTGATGAAACTTTAACGAATCAAAGCAATAAGAGTAATAAGTATGCATCGATAGTTGCTAGTGAGCAGAGAGCTGAGTTGTTTGATAGGATTGGTACGTTGGAGCGGGATAACTTGAGACTCGGAGGCATGTTATGTGTTGAGAGAAATAGAGTTGACCATCTCCGACGTAGTTTGTCGCATACTCAAAGGGATTTATAAGACCTAGTTTCATGTCATGACCATTTGGTTTGACCGACGCACTAGAGGTATTCATGAATCTCATGAATCAAGTGTGCAAAGCCGTACTTGGATAAGTTATGATAGTATTCATCGATGATATCTTTACCTACTCAAAAGAAATAAGGAACACGAGGAACACCTTAGGCATACCTTGGAAACGTTTAAGAATAAGAAATTATACGCCAAATTCTCTAAGTGTGAATTATGGCCCCCAGAAGTGCAATTTCTTGACCACGTTGTTGACAGTTAATACATTCACGGAGGTTCTTGTAAGATTAAGTCAATCAAGGATTAGGCAACGCCTACAAACCCCAACCTAGACACGAAAATTCTTAGGTCCTGCCAGTTACTACCGATAATTTATCAAAGGTTTCTCTAGGATATATAAACCTCTAACCAAACTGACTTAGGGAAAATGTAAAATACCAATGGGTAGAGAAATAAGAAGAAGCCTTTCAACTAGTAATGTAGAAACTTGTAGTACACTGACTTTTAGTATTTCCCAACGAATTAGGAAACTTTATGGTTTACTATAATGCCTCGCATAATGGATTAAGCGTTATAATGATGCAGAAGGAGAAGGTAATAGCTTACAACCCTCGACAACTGGAAGTTCCTGAGAAGAACTACCTAACACCTGACCTAGAAATAGGAGAAATAGTGTTTAGTTTCAATATTTGGGAACGCTACCTGTATGGCATAAAGCTTACCATGTTTACAACCCATAAGAGCTTACAACACATTCTAGATTAAAGGGAAATAAACATGAGACCACGTAGATTGTTAAAATTACCTAGTAAATACAACGGAGAGACTCGATACCGCCCTAGAAAAGCAAACGTAGTAGCAGAACAGAGCGAGCTAAGCCTCTCAGGGTGAGAGCCTTAGCGATGACTATTAATTCAAACCTACCGCCATAGATTCATAAAACACAAGTAGAATCTCTCAAGACAGAGAACGTTAAGGATGAGAACCTCCATGGAATAGACAACGAGTTTGAGAATCGTCTCGATTGAACTCTCTACATTAGGAGGAGGAGTCGGTTACTACGCGTTAGAGACTTAGGAAAATTGATCAAGCATGAGCCACACAAACCTAACTATTTCATCCACCTTGGAATCGGATAAGATATATCATAATCTTAAGCAATTTCACCAATAGCCCGATATGGAAGCAGTCATCACCACCTATGTCAGCAAGTGCTTGACGTGTCTAAAGATGATGAACGATTACTAGAAGCTATCCGGTTTACTGGTACAATCAAAAATACCCATTGGAAATTAGAAAAATATGGCCATTGATTTTATCACAAGACTACCAAAGAAAACAAGCAGTACGACACTATTTGGGTAATTGTGATCATCAAAAGAGTTATGCTGACGTGAGACACAAACCTTTAGAATTTCATGTTGAAGGTATCTCCGTAGAAAGGAGTGATACGTTTTAGCAAACGGGGAAAGCTGGACCCTAGATATATTAGACCTTTTAAGATCATTGCTAAAGTAGGAACCGTTGCCTATCGTCTTGAACTCCCAAAGAAATTGAGCAGAGTTCATAGTACGTTTCACATCTCGAATTTGAAGAAATGCTTAGCTGATGAACCTCTTGCTATACCACTGGATGAAATCCAAGTTGACAACAAATTGCACTTCATCAAAGAACCTGTCGAGATCATGGACCGTGAGGTCAAGCGTCTGAAGCGGAGTCGTATTCTGATTGTCAAAGTGCGCTGGAACTCTAGGAGGAGTCCCGAGTTCACCTGGGAACGTGAAGACCAAATGCAAAAAAAATATATACCCGCACCTTTTCACCAACTCTGCACCCGTGGCAGAGGTTGCGCCATAAGCTTTGAGGACAAAGCTCTTTTAACAGGGAAAGAATGTCATAACCCATAAATTTCCGTTCAGTATCATAACCGTTTTTCGTCCAATAATTTGAATTTTTATAAGTTTCGTATAACTTTTACGCGTAACCGGGAAGTTGTCCCGTTAATAGCTGAAAATCGTCTCCGGGAGCTAACCATGCTGTATTTCATCGTAGTCTTTCGTCATTGGATGCGTTTTTACGTATTTAATTAATATTTAAAATTTCATAATTTTTCGTGATACCGTTACTCGTTTCGTTACTTACGTGATTCGTGTTTTGATCTATACCTATGCATGTGCATGCAAAGCCTTGGAAATTAAATCCAAAAATGAGCACTATGACCCTAAAATAATAGAGACCATTTTTTGGTCCCCCTTTGGCCTTAGTATAATCGGATACACACACACCCTTTGGCATGGGATTCCATTTTTGAAATTTTGATACAAGTTAACATGCTTCCTACAAAGTGGCTTATGTACAAGGTCCTTCCTAGACTCTCATTCGCGGATTGTTTCGGTCCCCCCCACCCTTTTCCCTTGTACTCGAAGAGGTTTAGGTTTATCGTATAGCGAGCTTAAATATTGTTGGCCAAGAGATTAAGTTAGATGTTTGTTTTGTTGGAAGCGTAAATGGAAAGTCGAAGAGGTTTAGGTTTAGAATGAATTTGTTGTAATATTTGCGGTGTTGTCGAAAATCGATCGGATATTCTTTTGAGTCAATAAAAGATGTACTTTTATAAAACGGATATTTTCACGAGTCGAGATGGATAAAAATGGAAAGTCGATATTTTTAGAAAGGTTATGCCGAAATTTTATAAACTTTATAAATGCGTCAAAAAATATACTTTTATTATCAAACTTATGATAAAATAAAGAATAACGTTAAGTGTAGAGTTTAGGTTAACATTTACGGTTATTGAGTCAACTTTGGGGTGTCGGGTCACTAAAAGACAAAATACACTAAAAGATACACTAAAAGACAAAATACACTAAAAGACAAAATACACTAAAAGACGAAATACACTAAAAGACGAAATATTTTCAAAATATGTTTCAAAGTATCGAGACTTGTCAAAACATATAACTTTTGAAAGTACGTTTTGAAAAGGATACACCGTGTCTACTCATGCTCGGATGATCAGTCTTGCGTTAAGCGTTATTCGTTGTACATTATTCTTAAACGACAACTATATGCTAGGTTTGTGCTAGGGACCGTGAGATTGTCTTCACTGATTGATTTCTTTTCATCCACAAACTCGATAAGGTGGTTTCTAGCCCCACTCTTTATCGTTTTGAATAATATTTTCTAACTTGGGTGTAGAGAAACATTGCTTGTTTTTAAAAAAATTAGACCAAGTAATATTACGTGAGATTTCCCTAATACGTCGTTGCCTTAAGTTAGCGTTTAGACACTATTGCTCCGAACTATCATGAACTGTTAAATCTTCTTGACCAGAGGACCGATTTGAGGGTGTGCGAGTGAATTAAATGAACTATTAGGATAAATTCTCCCTATTAGCGGGTGAGTAGCGCTCACCACTAAAAAAATACCCACGGGGCTCCCGATAAACGGTATATGTCATGTCAAAAACTGGTTTAGTGGGTCTTTGGTCGGCCACTTGTAAGGGCAAGCAATTATTTGGCATGTTATATGCTACATCCCTATTAGCTTCGGTGTCATGAGCTTAGCGCAACGTAAATACCTTTTTATGTGAAGTTGTATATGTTATAACGGTCACATACGTTTGTACTATATTGTGGTCCACCTTATTTCGTTTGAACTAAACCTATAAATTCACCAACTTTTATTGACGTTTTAAGCAATTTTTTCAGGTGCTTAGGCTGTTGGATTCTCTGATGTGCTATGTGGAGTCTACTGCCAGGATGATATCATCTTTCAAGACTTTATTATCATTCATACTCGTTGTCTTTTGAAAACTTAATTATGCTTCCGCAACGTTTTAAACTTTATTTCAAATCTTATAAGAGTTATCCATTTTTTTTATAAATACAATGAGTTATGATTTTCAAAACGTCCATTAGTAGTCGTTCTTTGTACTTTGTGTGATGTATATTATGACGTCACGTCTCCGGACACGTATTCCGTCCAGGCCCTGTTTGGGGGTGTGACACCGTTTCCATATTAGCTACTTCTTTTCCAATTTACTCATTGGGACAAAGTATGATTAAGTCGCATTTTTACCGTAAACAGGTCATTGACTTATCTGGTTGTTCCCTGAGAGATTTTTAGAATATTAATTATGTTCTTCCTAGAGGTAGAAAAGGGGCATGTGGGGTAACGGGTCAGGTTAAACCCGGTTATATTTTAAACAAGTCAAGAGCTGGGTCAGACCAAAAACACTTCTTCTTTCTTGTTTATATTAAAGACTTTGTAACTAATTAATCTGTTTTGAGAGTTGAGACAGTATAGTCTAAATTATTAAAGTTTATGTTTAGCATAAACGGGTCTTCACAGTATATGTTTAGCATTTTAGGATTTCAAATTATCTGTTCATGTGTTTGTGTTTAAGAAAAAGAGAGACAGAATACCATTTTATAGGAAACCTCTTCAAACATTTCAAGAAAACCAGCAACCAAGCGATCAGCATTCTATATATCTTTTAGAGTGAGCTTTTCTTAAGGGAGACTTTAGGAAAGTTCTTAATTGCTCTTTTGGAATATTATATTATTATATATTTTATTGTGTATAAAAACTACTATCAAGGACCTCCAAGTATATGGATTTTAAATGACTAAAAAAGCCTAGTTCTCTAGCATATAACACGGCTTTATCAAGTATTTCAAATAGAGCCCTATTTGTTTGATTAAGAACCCTGCTCTATTCCTTGGGCGGGATTATTTCTCCTTGGGCGGGATTATTTCATTTTTTCAATACCCTACCTCAAACATAAGTAACCACACATACTCAGCCGCCCCTTCCTTCCTCACTTCACCATATTTCTTCCCTCCCTTCGATTCAATTAAGATTTCATTCTTTATATTATTACTCTTTCCTTTACTTCTACTATGTTTGCCTATTTTTGTTTGCATATACATTATAGTTGACAATTGACCTATTTTTGATGATATTATATGCTAATGTGTTTTGAGGTTGTGTCATTCTTATACTGAAGGTTGTCACTGCCATGGTGCAACAAGCAATGTGATACATTGACCGTACTCCAGATATTGAAACTAAGATTGGTCTCATCAAAACACTTAATAGTGTGTCCGCTGGGAAGGTAAGCTTCTTGATATAAATGTGATTATGTATCTTGAGTTCTTGGCTAAAGCTGTTTTCAACTCTTTAATTTACTTTTGCTTTTGGTAGTTTTTTGTTAAGATCGATAGAGTTCAATTTATCAAAAGGCTAACTAAGATCAAGGAGGAACAAGGTCAAATAGTAGAGGATGCTGATTTGATGCAAAAAATTATTAGTTAGTAAATAGTCTTGATATCCCAAAATGAAATTGTGTATTTCTTTCTTACGATATCACTTACCTTTGATTCATATCACAAGTTGTAAAAGTTTTGCTGATATTTTAAAAACCGAAAAGATCTCTTTCATTCTCGAACAAATAGAAAATATCATCAAGTTTTTTGAATATTATTATTTCCAACAAGATTGTGATAGCCTGAACTTTATCATGCACAGGTCCGTTTGGGGAAGCGTCTGCTGATATACCATCAATGTTGGAATTCAAGTGAATTTACTATGAATGCATGATTCAGTAGGTTACCTCTTATTGTTTCTAATTTAGTCTGGTATTATAATAAAGTTGGATTAATTATTCATTTTGTATTAATATAATCGCCCCATTACCTCTCGCTCTTCGTTTTGACCATAAGCGTAGTGGGACCTTTCATGTTTTTTAAGATTTGGACGCTTCATGCTTTTTAAGATTTAGGTTTTATGAGAGTTGTTATTATAAATATTAACCATGTTTGGGAAATCAAATAGTTGATATTTGAAAGTGGATTATTCTGTTTTAGTTTTTAAGTAATTGATTGAATTTGGCTAATTATATTAATGACAATCTATGTTTTATAAGATGCTGCAAGATTTAATTTGCACTTTGTAAGTGTAGTTAGCAAACTTATTGGTATCTATCTATTTGTTTTCAAGAATTTACCTTTTCAACCTCGAAAAGACATTGGAAAATATTGAGATGGCTGCTAGGGTGATTGCCGCAATTGAGAATCCTCAAGACATTATTGTTCAATCCTCCAGACCTTATGGACAGAGAGCTGTGTGAAAGTTTGCTCAGTACACTGGTGCTCATGCTATTGCTGGCCGTCACACTCCCGGTACCTTCACCAATCAACTTAGACTTCTTTTAGCGAGCCTCGTCTTCTCATCTTGACTGACTCGTTAACTGACCACCAGGTTGCTGTCCTTCGTAGTTTGTTTATGATGTTGTTCGCATTGATTTTACGTTGTTTTAGTAATCGGTCAATGCTAATGCATAAACTGTTGTAATTTATACAACCAATCAAGGAGGCTACACTTGGAAACATCCCCACCATTGCTTTCTGTGATACCGATTCTCCCATGAGATATGTTGATATCGGTATTCCTGCTAACAAGGGGAAGCACAGCATTAGATGTTTGTTCTGACTTCTCGCTAGAATGGCCCTTCAAATGCGAGGTGCATTCCACAAGGACACAAGTAGGATGTCCCAGTACAAATCATAAGCATCTGTATAATTTTGTTTTGTGATCATTCATTTTGCATTGCTACCCAACCCGCCCATTTGATGCACTATTAAGATAAGAAGTTTCAAAAAGCAACTCCCAAACTGATTAGTCAATACAACTTATTCGAATATGCATCCTGAAACAGGAAACACCTTAAAAACTATCTACTGTATGTTTGTATATACATCAGCAATTTTACCTTTACATATAATTCATTCACGTTTTAGCTCTTGGAATTGACTATAACTGGTATGTGCTATTTTACACATACCTTTTACCTTATAAAACGAACCTAAAAGACCAAAAACATGTAAAAATGGCAAATATATGCTTGTTTTTTTGTTTGTGTATGTGCAGGTACGGATATTAAAGAAATGGACAAAAATCAAAGCAAAACCAGGCAAAAACGAACACGAGAAAGAAAGAGTACACAAGAGCCGAGAATTATCAAGCTATGGTCAACAAAAAGTCAACCCTGGTCAACCATTGGTCAACCCACAAAAGACAAAAACCCTTAAAATACCCAAAATACCCTTAATGTTAAAACCATTTTCATTAGAAGCCCTAAAGGCTTAACACCGTTAGTCCTTTTAATATAAAAGACTAACGGTCGTTATCTCTTTTATAAAACCCTTTTAATCCACCGAGCCCAAAACAATCCCACGGCCCAAACCCTTTTATATTAAAACACAGCCCAAGTCAACCCTCCATTTTAACCCGGGTCAAACATATCAACAAATTAAAAGGAATTGGGGGCGAGAAAATTAGTTTTTACTGTTCACCGTCTCCCCCAATTCACCATTAAAATTACTCAATAAAAATACAATTAATTCACTCCCTTACTCGTCCAACGTGGCTTCAAAGATTCTAAAAACTATGCTCCAGCTTATCAAGCCAAAACGTCACCAATGATTATGAGTCGTCACTTCTGTCAAGAGAATGCCACGCGTGCTCAAAAGAAACACACTTAATTGGGATATTTACACTGAATTTAGTGCAAAAGAAGCACAGGCTCCAAAGATGTGGGATTGCCACGCTGGCAATCCGTGTGCTCACATTTTTCATCCAAGGGCTATGAATCAAAGTGCAATGATTAGAAGAGATCAACGGATATGATTAGAGGTTGAAGGAGCGTCCCTGGATCTAGAATCATCTCTTGATAGCTATAAATAGCTCACACGGATCACACAAAAATATCTATCTAGGAGTAGGATAATTTAGAGTAGTGTAGATTAGCTTATAGCTTATTTTTCAGCTTATTGTCATTCATTTTATGTAATTTCCTTTTCAAGCAATGTAATCTCCTTTTTCATTTAATAAAATTATGTTTGTGCTTAATCTTTTCTTTTTCATATATGCAAAATTGATTTCAATAAGTTACTAATAAGCTGTCAAGCCATTAAGCTACATTGCTCTCTCAAATGTTCATTAGCTCAAATAAGCTTTTCTAAGCTTGTTTGAGTTTGGTTATTCAAATCTCAAAAGTTATTGGTTAAGGATTTTGGATTTTAAGCTCAGTTTGGATGATAAGCTAAATATGGAAGAGCTTATGGGAATTCAGTAGTGCTTATTAATAAGCTGGGTAGGTTAGAAGCTTAATTTGATCTTATCACTCCTGTTTTGAGCAAGGAGTTGAGGTAAACATTTCTTTTTACCATTTTTAGCTTTGTTTCTTGTTTAAATGCTTATTTGCTTATTGCTTGTTCATTATTGCTTGTTGCTTATTATTGTTTAGTTTTACTTAATGTTGCTTATTTCAGTTGTTTAATGCTTATTCAGTTCAATTAATAGTTTAGATCTTAATCTATAAGTCATTGTGATAAAACAGTTTTAAAAATACATAATAGTAGCATAATAATTAGCTTATTATTCTGGCTTATTTGCTTATTGATCATTGCTCATTAAGTCTGTTTCTAGCTGTCTTATATCTGGTATTGAGAATTTAAGCCTTAAATCTAAATCTCATAAGCCAAAGATGGATTTAAGCCTTTTTAAGGGGTGTTTGGCACAAGGCAGCACTAACTCAAGTTAGTGCTGCCAAGGCCATTTGGTCCTTAGGATTGGTTTCAAATTACATTTGTAAGTTTATAAGATAGGAATTAAGGCTATTTGAAGGTTTTGAATTAGATTTCATTCTAGTAGTTAGTTTTAGCTAAGATTTGTTAGAACAAGTTCAGTAGTATAAGCATTTTAAGCTCTTGTCTGTTTAAGTTGTTATCATTACTCTCCTTGCTTTAGTTTTAGAGTTTTAAAGTTGTAGATCACAACTCCTTAAGCCTGCATTTGATCAATTGGAGATATGGTCAATTTGTGTCAATTGCATCAGCAATAGAAATAGACAAATTGCCATTTTTAAGCTTAATTTTCAGAAGGTTAAAGTAGTTTTTAGGTTTTGATTTTTATAGCAAAAATAGATTTTAGGCCATTCTAGATAGATTAGGGCTTATTTTAGTTTTAAAAACTTATTTGGTTACCTGTTTAGATCTGAAATATTAAGTTTTTTATCTTTTTATTCAATAACTAAAAGTATAGTAAAATGAATTTTCAGCTTTTTCATTAAGCTTTTTCCTTAAGCTTTTGATTTTCAAAATAGTTTTCAAAAGCTATTTTAAGTAGCTTTTAGGTCAAGGATTTTATTGATATAAGCCAAAAGTCCATAAGGATCCTTTAGCTTATTGAAAAATAAGCTCAAAGTTTCCTTAAGGGACTGTTTGGTTAACAGTTTTTGTTAAAGTGCTTATTGGATTATTTTTAGCTTAAGGCTTATCCATTTTGCTTATTTCTAGTTCAGTTTAGCTTATTAGGGTAGTTTTAGGGTAGCCATAGCTTATTTGATCTGGTTTGTGCTTATTTTAGCTTATTAGTGTACTTGTGTTTTAAGAAATACTTAAAAAAAAGAGTTTAGTGCAATCTGGCTGATTTAATAAGCTGTTTTCTAGCTTATTCATTAGTTTTCACAAAAGTTTCTTTTATAAAAAATGTTCCTTATAAGCTGTTTTATAACTTTGCTTTTTAAAGTTTTTGCAAAAAAAATAAAAAGGGAAGAGGGGAAATCCAGGGTGAGCAAGGCTCGAACCCTAGACCTCTACCTTCCTCACCTTTTATAACACAACACACAACACACACTCAACCAACGTGCCCTGGGGTCTTTTTCGTTTCATAATTGCAAAATCTATCTTCTATACACGTTTTAGGCCTTTTAGTATAATAAGTTATTTTGGCTTATTTCTCTGCTTATTCGATAAGCTGTTTTCACAAGCTTATTTTTCCTAGATTCCTCACTATTCAAGCTACTTTTCATGATTTTCCAGTTTTTTTATAAATAGTTAAGTATTGTTAAACATTTAATTTCCTTTAAATCGTTTTTAATTCATAAAAAATTATAAAAAATATATATATATATATAATTTTTTTTAGAAAATTTTCTTTTAACATTTAGAACCTAAGAAAATTAGATTTACTTTCGTAGGGTTTAAATTGCAAAATTTTGATTTTTAAAGAACGGGATTGAATCTCGTTCATGTTTTTAGTGTTTTCAAGCTCAAATCCCCTTCGTTTTTGGTCTAGTTTTATTTGTTCTAGCTTTTTATTCAATTGAGACTTATAAAAACCAAAAAGATCAATTTAGGTTTAATTTTAGATAATTTAGGTTTTAAATGTCTCGTTTTTAATTTCCGTTTACGTTTTAATGCTTACGTGTTTAATTTTCATTTCTTGTTTACTTCTTTTTGTGTCATTTATTTTTAGTATGATTTAGACAACCAAATCAAAATCTTCAAAACCATTCAAAACGCACGATCACGGACTTAACCGATTTTCAATTCACGCTTCGTCGAGGGAAAACGACCTGGGAGGTTTTTGAGACAACTTTGGT
>BQNB010118652.1:0-20952 GCA_026074375.1 Tanacetum coccineum
TATAGGGGAGGAGTTACTGAATAATCAATGTGGTCAAACTTGTAGCAGGGATTTAAGGATAATACTAAATGTCAAAAATAACGTCTAGTTAAGCCAGTTTATAAGTAGATGCAAAAGACTTCTATAAAACCCGGTTTCAAGTTTTCAAAAGCATAAGTGTGCAACTTTTTGACTTTTTGAAATTAGGTTTCAAAATGCGACTCATAACACAAAAAAACTAGTATTGGGAAAGTTACACTAAAAGTCTCGATTATTTATGCATTTTGACGTAAATATACTAATTTTGAAAAAGAATATGAATAATCAAATTTAGTAAGTATCAAAGCTTTTATATATGGGTAAAAGCCATAAATTACCAACGTACTTTTCAAAATTTCCCGACTTGAACCCTTTACTTTTTTATAAACACCGAAACCCACGTACTTTCAAATTTTTAACCGACTTGAACCAAACGTTTGTACCGTTAGTTATTATGTGGGAACGTTAGTCCATTTAGCTAACGATCGCTTTGCATCGTTAGTCCTTTAACAATAATAGTTCTTTATATGATTTTTTACGTTTTCGCTCGTTTTTTACGTTTTCGTCCGTTTTTTTATGATTTCGTCTAGTTTTTACGTTTTGGTCTGTTTTTTTTGCGTTTTCGCCCGTTTTTTACGTTTTCGTCCTCTTTTTTACATTTTCGTTGGTAATTTATGACTTTTACCCAATTTTCTTTATATGATTTTTTACGTTTTCGCTTGTTTTTTTATGTTTTCGTCCTTTTTTTACGATTCTGGTTTTTACGTTTTCGTCTTATTTTTTTGCGTTTTTGCCCCTTTTTTTACGTTTTCGCCAATTTTTTTACGTTTCCGTCTTCTTTTTTACGTTTTCGTCCTTTTTTACGATTTCGTCTTCTTTTACGTTTTTGTTTGTTTTTTGTGTTTTCGCCGGGTTTTTTACGTTCTCGTCCTCTTTTTTACGTTTTCGTCCGTTTTTTACGATTTTGTCTGGTTTTTTACGTCTTGGTCTTTTTTTTGCGTTTCCGCCCGTTTTTTACACTTTCTTCCTCTTTTTTACGTTTTCGTCCGTTTTTTACGATTTCGTCTGGTTTTTACGTCTCCATTTGTCTTTTACGTTTTCGTCTGGTTTTTAAAAATTTCGTTTGTTCTTAAGTTTTCGTCTGTTTTTTTATGTTTTCGTACGATTTCAGCCGTGTTTGTACGATTTCGTCAGTTGTTTTGCTTTTTTACGTTTTCGTACTATTTAAAAAAACGAACGAAGATTAAAAAAAACGGGCGAAAGCGTAAAAGAACAAACAAAAACGTAAAAATCATACGAAATCGTAAAAAAACGAACGAAAATGTAAGAAATGTATGAGAGTGTAAGAAACCGGACGAAAACGTAAAAAACGGGCGAAAAAGCAAAAAAAACGAAAACGTAAAAAACCAGAATAAATCGTAAAAAACGGACGAAAACGTAAAAAAGATGACGAAAACGTAAAAACGGGTGAAACCGTAAAAAAAGGCGAAAACGCAAAAAAGACAGACGAAAACGTAAAAAACCAGATGAAATCGTAAAAAAACGGACGAAAACGTAAAAACGGGCGAAAACGTAAAAAAAGGGACAAAACGCAAAAACTAGACGAAATCGTAAAAAAACAGACGAAAACGTAAAAACAGGCGAAAACGTAAAAAAAGGGCGAAAACGCAAAATAAACAGACGAAAAACGTAAAAAAACCAGACGAAATCGTAAAAAAACCAACGAAAACGTAAAAAAGAGGACGAAACGTAAAAAACGGGCGAAAACGCAAAAAAACAGACGAAAACGTAAAAACCAGACGAAATCATACAAAACGGATGAAAACGTAAAAAAACGAGCGAAAACGTAAAAAATCATATAAAGAAAATCATTAAGAATAGTATTTGTTACAAGGACACTTAACGATTGATGACAAGGCGATCGTTAGCTAAATGAAATCTAGTGACGTTTTGACACATAATTAATAACGATATCATCAAACGTTTGGTTCAATGTCGCGTTACTCAAATTTGTAATGGATACGTGTGGGTTTCGGTGTTAATAAAAAAGTAAAGGGTTCAAGTCGGGAAATTTTGGAAAGTACGTTGGTAATTTATGACTTTTACCCTTTATATATTAGTATTCGTGTAAAGGCAAACGGAAAGTATTATGATGTTCTGATTACTGAATTTGCATATTGGGCAACTGATTTTGAAATGGATGGTGATTGTGAATCAAATGAGTCTTCTGAGTCAGAATGTTCAGATGGACATAAATCAGACACCTCGTTAGATTCTAAAGCTTTCGAGGATAATTGTAAAGAGCAACCGGTGTCCAAATCTGTCACACCCCAAAAATCGGACGGCATCGGAATAGTAACATTGGGGTGCGACTTCAAGGCACAAGGGACAAGTCACAGAAAACGACCTCAAAAGAGACGTTTAAATAAATTTCACATTCGTTATATTAAAATCAGAGTTTACAAAGGATCCCATTTATAATGCAATAGAAACATTTTTTTTAAAACGTTTGTCGAATGGTATACAAGTTATTAAGCCTTCAAAAACATATCTGCGCGACTCGAATTCTCCCAATGCTCCACTAGAAAAATAGTAACCTGAGAAAATAGATGCAAAAACGTCAACAATAATGTTGGTGAATTCATAGGTTTAAGTAAAATCAGTGTTGAAATAATTTAAGAAATATTGCAGTAAGAAAAGAAGCGTTACGGCATTTCAAAGTGTTATTTCTGAATCCAGAAGTGATTCAATAAATCTAGTAATGTTCGGTAGTGGACCACAGATCGAAGTATGGTGGACTAACTTGCGTATTCGAAGTCCAAAACAAGTAAGGGTCAGACAAGGGCAAACAACATTCACCAAGTCTAAATATATAACAGGTATTATTGCACTAAGCTCATGACACCGAACGCCTTAAACTAGTTTTTTGCCCCCTGATCGTAGCTATAGGATGTTGTTGCCAACATGCCGGACACCTTTCAATGTTTAAATGCACCTTGATCAAACAGTATGACACAAGGCAAAGGTGGGGAATGTCCTGTCCCGATAGATCTATCAACAACACTCGCGCTTAATACCAATAGCAAATTACGGTTCATGAAAAGTAGGGACTTAACGGCAATAAGTAACTTAGCAATAAATATTCAGGTCAGTAATCTGGATCAGACTACACTTTGTAAACACCTTGTGTCCGTAGTTTAGGTAATTATAATCATGTCTAAAATTTCACGGTTTCAGATATAGGTATCATGATCTCAAATAATGTTAGTAAACAAATCAAGCTTTAGTATAATTAACCATGTAATGCTTATGTATAAGAAATCTATAAGTTTATTAGTAAAAACGAGCACGATTCTCACCCGAAAACAGTTTAAGAAAACATTTAAAGAGAAAAGGTGGTGGCTATTAACTCACAAAGTATTGAAAGGTAAATATGTTGTGTAGTAAAATATACAGTTTGTAATACGAGCATGTATTCCCTTCGGGGGGGTTTATAAAACATGAAAAATGAATGAATTGCGAGACTATGAACTCACCTTGAGTGAGCAAATGCCAAGTGTATCACAAATAATGCATCACGCAAATCGTCGAATGCAACCTATTTAAGTTAAGGTCTATAAAGTCACTCAATCACTGATTGAGTAATCTGAACATGTGTTATGTCTATTTAGCTAAATCACCATCTTATTGTTTGAGTGAATACATATGTATAATTGTAAATACATTTATAAATATCTTATTAATATGTAATTATAGTTATTTACCTTGTCTAGGGTTAATTAGTTACTCCTCGGTTGTAGTGTTGTAGGGTCTACTTGTACCTGGTAGGTTTATAATATATTACTACTGGTAGTATATTAGTTACTCCGGTAGTGGTATCAGTTACTCCTGGTAGTTATATGTTATCTATGCTGGTAGTAATATTAGGTTACTCCTAGGGTAGTTATAGTTATTAATGCTATTCGTAGTTTATTAGTTATATCTGGTGTAGTGTTATAGTTTTAGTTTTAAGAGCTGGTTACCCCGACTGTTAAGATGAAACCACACTAATCACATTTTTGTAGAGTGACTCTGGGATTCTGATAAAGAGTATTTATGCGAAACGGTATTTTGAACAAACTTTCCTAGTTCTGCTCCGAGACCCGTAAACTCGACCGAACTATGGGGGAAAAAAGCATCGATGATTAGAGCCTGATGCAGTGGTCATTAATTACCAAAAAAGCCAGTTTTTGGTCCTCATGGCCCTTAAGACAGTTTTCACTCGTTTTAGACTTAATAGAACCTCGCGAGGAAAGTAAAACGACCTTCCGAACGACTTTCATGTTGTCGGGCACCGAAGCGGCGAAACGGACTCGTATCTAAGTGCGCAATAATGAGCCATTCTTTAAATCCTGAGCAGAAACCAATATCTTAACAAATGCTGGATTTTTTTACCTCGAATGATTATAGTCCTCGTTTTCGCTCTAACATTTTTCGTTTTTATAAATCCGTTTGACATGTTTCTTACCTTTTGGAATCGTCGTGAATCCTTAGCTACTTTATTACAAAGCATAATAATAATGTGTTATATATAGAATGTGATTGGACACAGAATACTTCATGCGTGACCTTGATTTGAGAATCCATTTTAACACTTGCGTTTTATACCTTACTACTTTTGTAGTTAATCATTTTTACACCAACTTAATATGGTACATTACTTTTATGTCCCTTTGTAACATGATATTAGCAATATCTCAACATATATAATAGTGTGCAAAATGATCATTACAAGTAAAAACTCCATTTACATGTTAAAAATCCTACATGGTGATTCAAGCTACAATAGAACTAACATATGCATAAAATGAATATTGAAATAACATAAAGGGTTCTAGATGACCTTATGGTGTATGATGATGATGATCAATGTAATCTAAACCCTTGTTTAGATAAAAATCCAAAGCTTGCACCAAAGAAAACCCTAGTTTTCTTAAATAAACCTTAGGTATGATGTGTATATATGTGTATGGTTTTGTAAAATCAAAGTGTGAATTATTTTGGAGAGGCTTTTTAAAGGCTTGGGTTGGGATGAGGAGAAGATGTGTTTGATTTTGAAGTTTTTTTTAAGTGTTTATGCATGTATATGATAACTCTTATTAGTTACTTGCAATATATGGGAAGTTTTGGTCAAAAAGGTGCAATAGTGTTCAAAGAGACAAGTTTCATGGTATTAAGGAAGAATATTGGTCAAGTGAAACATAGCATGGCTTGGTTTAATGCAAGGTTGATGTACATGCCAACTTGCATGAAAAATGAGTTCTCTTATCTAAATTGTTGTTGTTTTCTTTGCCGTTTTGATTTGTAGCAATTTGTTTGAGTGCAACCCGAAATTTCTTACGTATTATCACTATTCTTTTCTTTAATTTTAAGCAAATAATCAAAAAAGGCTTCTAGAAGTCTTTTGTTACTTGACAAATTATCTAGTATCATATTATACTAGTTACAACTTGTATTTTACAAATAAATGATATCAACTTGCATGAAATTGTGTATTGTTTTATTTCCTAGTATACAAAGTGACTAGAAATATTTACTTGGTTAAAGTTTAATACTTTTAGGTATTGGGTACAATCGTGGGTATTTGTTGAAGCGTAGATAAATTAACGTGTTATCGGTACGCCTGTGAATGTATTTATTTGGGGAAAGTAAACGTTTTACGCAACCCAGTGTTAAGAAATAAAATATAAATATGTTGATGTTTTATTTATAATTTGTATTACTTTTGTAAAATTATTACTAATGATTTACTTGACGTAAGATTTATTTTGTTTGGTTAATCTTTGTCCGTTTAGCGCTAATTGTTGGAGTTTATAGACTTACGCGTTTATCTTAACTATTAAAAAGTGATAACAAGTAAACGCGTTACCGAGAAAGAAAAAATAAATAATTAATTAGTAAAATAGGATGACGTCGTACAAAGACCTGATGAAATACGGAATGTTTAACAGTCTCCTCCCGTGTTTAGAAGAGCCTTTCTCAAGGGCTCAGGTTGCGACCACCTTGATGTATGGTACTGGTTTTGTGAAATGATGGCAGATACTTCTCCTGGGAATTGTGTTTGATGAAGAGGTGTACGGTTTTTAAGGTGACTACTCTCTGCTGACATGGTGTCTTTCCTGAGAATGCATAGGTAATACTAGTCGAGATGCACCCAAATATTACCATAGGTGTTTTTTATGGCTATGTATATTGGAGGGCTACGTGTTGCAATATCATTTTGCCGCTCAAAAATAGTGTGATGTAGTGAACATGTAGCGCAAAGAGATAGTTTATATAACGAAATGAATAGTCAATAAAGTAAACGTGAAGTAGGGTCATAGTGGTGACACCAGAAATGGATTTTGAGGATTGACATCGAGATTGTTTCTAAATCGTGATGGGTTTATAGCAAAGTATAAAGAATGATCCGAACAAAAGCAGAAGTAGTCAAAGAAAATGAACGTCAAGATTTATTCAATTCAACAAAACGAAGACGTAATTAGTGTGTGTTCTAAGGTAGGTGCTCTCAAAGTGCACGTATGAGGTGAAAAGTTAATTGTCGTCTCCCCATCAACTAGAAGCTTCAAAACGTTGGATTACGAAAACAAGCATGTGCGATTCGAAAAGATCATAAGAAGAGTATTCATCTTGGAGAGTCGAATGTGAAAACTAACTCTGTAGAATTTGACAAAAATATTCCGAAATTTTCGAATCATCAAAAAGAGGTATGAGATAAGTCGCGGTCAAGAATGGTTGGTGTTAATCGTATGGAGACTCGAGAGAAATTAGTCCGTTTGTATAAGTATCCACATATGAATACCAGCATTGACGCTTCAAGGGAGTAAATAAGAAATCGAGAAGTACACGAAAAATCAGAATGATCAATATTTATCTATCAGACCGATATAGGTAAATAGTAAGACGTCATATGTGTAGACGTAAAGAGAACGAAAATCATTTTAGTCTAGTATTAAATACTATTATCCATGTAATAGTGTAGGGATGCAAAAGAGAGGCATATAAGTTACCCTGGGAGCAGCGCGTGCCGGATATCGGAGAAAGCAAGGAAGTCTGTCTTTATTTTGAAAAACCTGTGTTTCATAGTCTAGGTTTGTGAAAAACGACCTAGGTTTGTATGACTTCAGCTCTGATACCATTCTAGTCTCCACCTAAAATAGGACGCGGAGCGGAATGTACATGTTGGGGTGCGCTCCTTCAGGAACAAGGGACAAGTCACTGAAACAACGACCTCACAACAAGAGGGACGTTTGTAAATAAATTTCACATTCGTTGTATTTGTAAAATAGTAGTTTACAACAGGATCTCATTCTATAATGCAATAGAAACATTTTTTTTAAAACGTTCTGTCGCGAATTGGTATAAATGATTTTAAGCCTTCAAAAAACTTATTTGGCCGCCGCGATCGAATGCACCAATGCTCCTACTAGCAAAATGTACCAAGAAAAATAGATGCAAAATCGTCAACAATAATGTTGGTGAATTCATTGGTTTAAGTAAAACGAGTGTTGAAGATAATTTTAAGATACTTTCTGCAGTAGAAAAGAAGCGTTACGGCATTTCAAAGTGTTATTTCCAAAATGTCCAGAAGTGATAATTAATTAATATAGTAAATGTTTCAGTAGTGGTCCAAATGATTCGATGTCAAGGGTGGACTATGTACGTATTTCTCGAAGTCCAAAACAAGGTAAGGTGAGACAAGGGAAATACACATTCACTCAAGTCTTTAAATATTATACAGGATTATTATTTGCATACTATAGCTCATGACATCGAAGCCTTAACTAGATTTTTTCCCCAATCGTAATATAGGATGCTTGCAACATCGGACACCTCTCATGTTAAAAAATGCACCTTGATCTAACTAGTGACCCAATGGAAAAGGATGAGGATCGTCCTAGTCTGATCCCCTGAAAAACATTGCTTTAAAACGTCAACAATAATGTTGGTGAATTCATAGGTTTGATAAATCATATATTGTAGGACCACAAGATTTCCCAAGTGTATGATAATGCAACAGATGCAGACATCATATAAATGTAATTACGTTGCTCTAAGCTCATGACACTGAAGCTTGACGTGTATGAATACCAAATTAATGGCCTACATTGCCCGTGGTGATGTTCTAACCCGCAACATCCTATATTCGACATGGTATACGTTCGTTTGTCCAGTGATAGCTAATCACCCGAACGGGGTTGTCAAACCCAATAGATCTATTAATAACATTCGCGCTCACAATCCCGCAATTGACAGTTCATGATAATGGGCTCAGATATGGGTTATCGCTACTTAGGCAACACGTAATCATAACATGAAACTTAACCACTTGTGTCCAATTGTAAAGCATTGCATGTTTTTCACCCCAAAAACTTTATAAAACAAAAACATGTAAAACGTGGGGCTATGAACTCACCTTGAGTGAGCAAATGCCAAGTGTATCACAAATAATGCGTCACGCAAATCGTCGAATGCAACCTATTTAATTTAAGGTCGTATAAGTACTAATCACATTGAGTAATCTCTACCATGCATAAGTCTATTTAGCTAATCACCATCTAATTGTTTGAGTGAAAACATATTTATAATTGTAAAACATTTATAAATATCTGAATAATGTAATTATAGTTATTCCTGGTAGGGTATTAGTTACTCCTGGTAGTGTTGTAGTTACTCCTGGTAGTTATAGTTATTACTACTGGTAGTATATTAGTTACTCCTGGTAGTTATAGTTACTCCTGGTAGTTATAGTTTATTTTCTAAGTCTGACCCGACTATAATGACCCACTAAATCACATTTTCATGACTCGGGTTCTAAAGAGAATTTATGCGAAACGATATTTTGAACAACTTTCCAGTTCTGTCCGAGACCCGAAACTCGACCGAAATGGGCGAAAAAGCACTCGCATCAGATCTGATGCAGTGTATTAATTACCAAAAAGCCAGATTTTGCCCCCGCCTTACGACCCGTTATCACTCGCTTTTAGACTTAAAGAACCTCGCGGGGAAGTAAAACGACCTTCCGAACGACTTTCATGTTTCGGCCGAAGGCCGAAACGGACTCGAAAGTGCCGCAAATACCATCTTAAAATCCTGACAGAAACCACTAACTTAACAAATGCTGGATTTTTATACCTCGAATATATACCTCGTTTTCGCTCTAACTTTTTCGTTATAAATCCGTTTGACAAGTTTCTTACCTTTTCGGAATCGTCGTGAATCATACTACTTTATAAAAATATAAAATATTGTGTTATATATACGAATTTTGGACAGAATCTTTGAGTGACCTTGTTGAATCCATTTTTAACCTTGCTTTTATACCTTACTACTTTTGTAGTTAATCATTTTTACACCAACTTAATATGGTACAATACTTTCTCATCCCTTTTAACATGATATTAGCCATATCTCAACATATATAATAGTGTGCAAAATGATCATTACAAGTAAAAACTCCATTTACATGTTAAAAATCCTACATGGTGATTCAAGCTACAATAGAACTAACATATGCATAAAATGAATATTGAAAGAACATAAAGGGTTCTAGATGACCTTATGGTGTATGATGATGATGATCAATGTAATCTAAACCCTTGTTTAGATAAAAATCCAAAGCTTGCACCAAAGAAAACCCTAGTTTTCTTAAATAAACCTTAGCTTCCCTTTTCTTGATTAAAGCTCGAATATGGTTAACCAATGCTTGGAACCATCTTAGGATACCTTAGGTATGATGTGTATATATGTGTATGGTTTTGTAAAATCAAAGTGTGAATTATTTTGGAGAGGCTTTTTGAGCCGTGGGTTGGATGAGAGAAAGAGAGAGGATTTTGAGTTTTTACTAAGTGTTTATGCATGTATATGATAACTCTTATTAGTTACTTGCAATATATGGGAAGTTTTGGTCAAAAAGGTGCAATAGTGTTCAAAGAGACAAGTTTCATGGTATTAAGGAAGAATATTGGTCAAGTGAAACATAGCATGGCTTGGTTTAATGCAAGGTTGATGTACATGCCAACTTGCATGAAAAATGAGTTCTCTTATCTAAATTGTTGTTGTTGCCGTTTGATATGTAGAAGCAAAAAGGCTTCTAGAAGTCTTTTGTTACTTGACAAATTATCTAGTATCATATTATACTAGTTACAACTTGTATTTTACAAATAAATGATATCAACTTGCATGAAATTGTGTATTGTTTTATTTCCTAGTATACAAAGTGACTAGAAATATTTACTTGGCTAAAGTTTAACAACTTTAGGTATTGGGTACAATCGTGGGTATTTGTTGAAGCGTAGATAAATTAACGTGCTTCCGGTTACGCCTAAATGTATTTATTTGCGAAACGTAAACGTTTTACGCAACCAATAAAAATAAAATATAAAAAGTTGATTATTACTTTTGTAAAAATAATATAATGATTACTTGACGTAAACTTTAATTTGTTTGGTGTCCGTTTACGCTAATTGTTGATTTATAGCTTACGCGATTTATCTTAACTATTAAAAATAAAAGTAAACGCGTACGAGAAAGAAAAAAATAAATAATTAATTAGTAAAATAGATGACGTCGTAAAAGACCTGAAAATACGGAATGTTACAGTCTCCTCCGGTTAGAAGAGCCTTGTCCTCAAGGCTCAGGTTGCGACACCTGACGAAGGTACTGGTTTAGTGAAAAGATGCAGATACTTCTCCTGGAATTGTGTTGATGAAGAGGTGTAGGTTTTAAGGTGACTACTCTCAGCATGACATGGTCTTTCCTGAATGCATAGGTAATCAGTCTATGCACCAAATATACATAGGTGATTAGGCTATGTATATTTGAGGGCCAACGATGCAATGCTCATTTTCGTCAAAATAGTGTGATGTATGAAATGTATCAAATAGTTTTATAACGAAATGAAATAGTCAATAAAGTAAACGTGAAGTAGCTCATAGGGTGACAACAAAATGGTTTATAGGTTGACATCGAGATTGTTTCTAAAGCGATAGGTCATAGCAAGTATAAAGAATATCCGAACAAACGCAGAAGTAGTCAAAGAAAATGAACGTAAAGAATTATTCAATCAACAAAACGAACGTAAATAGTCGTGTTCTAAAGGTAGGTGCTCCAAAGTGACACGTATGAGGTGAAAAGTTAATTGTCGTACTCCCATCAACTGGAAGGCTTCAAAACGATGGATTACGAAACAACATGTGCGATTCAAAATCATAAGAAGAGTATTCCAACTCGGAGTCGAATGGTAAAATAACTAGTAGAATTTACAAAATATACCGAATTTTCGATATCATCAAAAGGGAATGAAGTAAAGTCGCGTAAATGGTTGGAGTTAATCGTATGAGATCGAGAAGAAATTAGTCCGTATGTATAAGTATCCATATATAATACCAGCATTGACGCTCAAGGGAGTAAAATGAGAAATCAGGAAGTACACGAAAATCAGATCAAGAAAATCTCCATAATCTAGCATACGTTTACTTTGTTTCAAGGTGGAAAATTAAAAGTAGTAACCCTAGTTTTCCTTAGGGGTTAATTACAAAGATACACTTTACAGATCTCTGTTGGGGATAGTTTATCAGCTGAGTCACGTTTCACATACGCCTCGAAACCCCATACCTTTTAATAAGACAATTCTGGTACCTTGCCATGCCATATTTTATAATGGTGTTCATTATCAAACCTTCTTCGCTCGGGAACCTTATTTAGATAGACAAAACAGATTTTAGCATAATCCCAAAGGTAATGGTAGAGAGTTGTAAGATTAAACATAGTCGTACCAATTATCTAGTAGTGTTACGATTTATCCTTTCCATACACCATTTGTTGTGGAGTATATGGAGAAGTAAGATGTTGTACTATACCATTCTTACCCAGATATTCTTTAAACTCTTGGCTTAAATATTCACCACCTCTATCGGATCGAAGAGCTTTAATCTTCTTTCCTAGTTTCAATTCTACTTCTGACTTTAAATACCTTTTAAATGTTTTCAAATACCCTCAGTTTATGTTTAAGCAAAGTAAAACATAACTATAACGCTGGGAATATCAGTAAAGGTTAAGAAGTAGCTAGCACCATTTCCTTGACTATTTCTAAATGGTCCACACACATAGTGTGTATTAACCAAGTTAGATTCTGTAGCCCTTTCAATGTTATTATTAAAAGGTTTCTTTGTCATCTTCCCAGAAATACAAGATTCGCATTTATCATATGATTCGTCATTGATACTTTCCAAAAGTTCTTCACGTTGAAGCTTTTGCATGCGAGTCTTGCCAATATGGGCAAGTCTTCCAGTGCCAAAGATAAGAAGAATTCAAGTCTAACTTTCTCTTCTTATTTATGCTAAAAATAGAATTATTATTATACTTGGAAACATTATCATTCATGTCAATTTCAAACACACCATTCACAGATATTGCACTAAAATAGAAAATACCATTTAAAGAAACAGAAATTCCATTACTAGTAACAGTGTGAACAAATCCAAGATCCAACAAACAAGAAAAGGAAACAATGTCCTCCTAATTATAGAAGGTGCATAATGACAATTGTTTAATGACAGTACTAAACCAGATGGTAAAACTAAATTAAACACTCCTATGGCTTCAACAGCTGCTTGTGCTCCATTTCCCACATGCAGATATTGCTCTCCATAGGATAGCTTCCTTTTCACTCTAAATCCCTGTAGCGTATTACATATGTGAATACCGCATCCAGTATCATATACCCAAGAATTTAATTTGTGAGTTAGATTAAATAATTCAATCATAAATAAGTTACCTGAAGCTGCAGCACCGTGCTCAGCCTTGTTGTTCTTATTTGTGCGCAACTCTTCGAGGTAAAGAGTGCAGTTCCTCTTCCAGTGACCAACTACGTTGCAGTGGTGACAAAGCTTGATCTCTTCTATGGATTTTCCTTTCTTACTGAGGAGGGGTTTGCAGGTTTTTGGTTGATAAGCCACAACGTGTCGTTTTTCTTATGCAGCTTTGCCTTTGCCTTTACCCTTTTTGTTTGCTTGCGGTTTTGGCTTATTCACCCTACCCTTTTGAATAGCAAGTACCTGAGGTGTAGGGGCCTTGTCTTTTAAACCCTTTTCATAGTCAATGAGCAATGCGTGTAGTTCACTCACTGTCTTCCCCACGCAATGCATATTGAAGTTTCTAACAAAATCACCAAAATCCTTGTTAAGGGACCTGTTGATCAAGTTGATCGCCATATCATTGTCATAGGGTTTCCCAAGAGCTTGTAGTTGGTCCATGTAACCTTTCATTTCCAACACATGAGCACTTACGGATTTTCCTGGAGCTTGTTTGCAGCTGTGTAGGGTATCCACCAAATCGTAGATCTCTACAGCTGGAGGCTTTTCAACTTTTCTCTAAGTTCATTTAAGAATGGCTTGCGGGAAATATAGTTCAACTGCCTTTGTAGAGCATGTGACATTTTTCCAAGCATTAAACAAGCCTACCATCAGAAGTACTCTTGTATTCAGTTTCCATGGCTTTAACATCGCAGCAGCATTAGCAGAGGGTTCTTTAGACAAGGCTTATACAATAGTTTTAGGACCCGCCACTCTCAAGGGACAATTCTTAGTGAACGGTACAATCATTGAAATTGTCACCGTCGAATTTTTCTCGCTCAAAGAAAGTTCTTGAACGCAGAACTTAAAGTGTTGTTTTTTCGGTTTGAGCTTTTCTACACAAAAAGTTATATAATTAGTATTTTCGATTAATCCATTTCTAAAGAAAATAAATACCAGGTAATTATTCATATAACATAGAATTGCTTGAAACTCTGAACCCTTATATTGACATAATCATCACATCTGTTGATCTGCTTAGTAATTGAATTTATTCAACATGGTAACTTGTCAAACAATTAATTGACAAAACAATGTTTTAACTTTCTAGATCTTTATAGGATTTACAATTGCATAAATTTGTTGCATTGTTAACCTGTTTAATCCATTCTCCCCCCATTATGCCTTGTGTTTCCTTAGGTCTCACTTAAATAATTAATTAAGCATCTAATCATATAAAAACGTCAAAACTTGCCATGTGAGGTCTCACTCAATCATGAAGGTTTTCTGTCCATTACAATTTTTGTCCAAGTTCTCACATGACATAAATTGCAACTTCAAGTGTTTGTCAATTAGATGGCATTCGACTTAAGTTTTAAGGGTACTTGTATTTTGATGTGTGGAATCAATATTATGTATGGAGAAGCATGCATACAACTCCATAGCATATGTTTAATAAAAAACTTTTATTAACTTTTAGGGCAAGATTAAATAAACAAAGTTTTGGTTGAGGCATTGGATGAACAATTAATGAAGTACCCTATTATTATCGTCAACAACGTACTTTTTGCATAAGTCTTTCACTTAGTGTTTCGGATGTGGAATTAGAGCAAACATCACTTAAAGTATTTTTGTTACTTTTAAATAGTCGTAGTAACTCAATTTGACGCACAAGAAGACGAGAATTCGGTCAGCGGCTGAAGCTTGACCTCCTTATTTAGTAGGTTCGGACCGGCGAAGCGTTCAAAACCTTCCCACACAGTTTGTCAAATTGGATGAGCCTTTTTAACTATTTGCACGAAAATTACCAATAAACTAAATTGTTGTAAATTTAACTCTTCAAAACAATTCATAATTTTATAATGATTTAGTCCATATTATTTTTCTATTCCAAAAAAAAAAAATACCCTTTTGTTTACAACAATTCGCATCAATTATAATAAAACCACAAATCAAGTAATTTCTAATAAAAAATAAAAACGACTAAAGCATTAAACACAAAATAATAACAATTTATTGCGTTAAATAAAACAAGTTGCTACATGCATTTATTTTTTTAAATCGATTAATAATCAATACTAGGTTAAATAAAATAATGCATATAATAACTATGACTTTCACTTGTTTTTCATCTAATGTACAAGTGAGCCACAAGCATCGACGAATCGACCGCGTAAGTCATTAGTTAATATATACCAAATTGCACATAATTGATTCATTAATATTTATTGAAGTCTTCCCCAATTCAAGATTTATCAAAACATTACATGTGATTAATCTTAACAATTAAATAATATATACATCTTAACAATTAAATAATTAACAACTATAATCCATGCCAAACATGCATGTTTTCATGGATTAAACATAACAATTATTCACGTTGTCTCAATATTGCATACTTAAACACATAAACATAACATGTTAATCCTAGGGTTTCTAATCAAAATTAATTACAAATACAAACCCAAAAAATTGATTTAAAGGCTTCGGCCTAAAAAAATTTTTTTGGTTCGATTTATATAAACCCTAAATTTAAATTAACAAGTAAAACTCAAATCAAGATTCGTTTTCTATGTGTTTTGGTAATTAATTACACATTAATCTAGGCTGATGATGCCACTGATGGAATTTAAATACATGACATTCATAATAAATAATAACATCAAAGTAAACGTGCGGAAGCGTATAGAGGATCATATAATATGCAATTAATTAACCAAACATAAAAGTATGCGTACCTTGTGATTCTAGCAAAACAAGAATCAAATTCCAAGCAATCAATCTTCAAGAACCCTAATTAGGGTTTATGTGGATTATTGGAATTACCCCTTACAATTTTGTAATTCAATCCAAGATTCAATCAATAGTGTGATTGAAACACGTTCTTGTACACACGTACTAATACCAAGTAAACGATATGCTAGTAATAAACACAAAACAATTTTTTCTTGACACTCAAAAAATTCGATCGAACCACAAGGGGTGTTTGCCGATTGGTTTAGCCACAAAAGAGAAGAGAAAAGACTTTGGGTATTGTATGTATACAAGAGATCATAATACAATGACCCTAGGCCCTTTATTTATAGTGTGGAAAACTTAGAGAGCAAGTTAGACAAGGATTAGGATACCCTAATCCTTCATCCGGTTGGCCCAATCCCAAGGGGATTCTAAAACCATCTTTGATCTCTTTAATTCCATCTATAGTCCTTTTCTTTAATTAGTTAACGGTCGTTAGTCATTCTCCGTTAAATACTAACGGTTGTTATATGTTTTGTGTATTTAATAATTAAATATAACCTTTTATAAATAATTATTAAACATTTACTCTTCATACGTAAAGTGTGCAATCCCGTGATCTCGAGTTCGATCCTAACACACATCTACTAATTTATGTCCATAAACTAACACAATCAATCCCTTCATAATCTCAAAAATAAAACCCTAAACTAGTTCCTAACACCAAAATTCTGCGTGCAAGTAAACATAGGTTGGAGAGTAGCAGAATCGAATTAGCTTGGTTGCACATTGGCTTTCTTATTTTTCTGGGTTTTGGGGTTCAATATCGTGTAAACGTCTGTTCGTTTGAGTATCAAGTTTTGGTTCGGTGTTATTCTGGTTCGAATTCAGCGTTCCGATCCGGTCTGTTCACTTGTATCAAGTTTGGTTCGGGTTGTTTTATTCTGGTTCGAATTAGTTCCGGGTCTGGTGTTCCGTTTTTCGACTTGGATTCAGTTCGTGGGTATCCGCACATTGGTTGACAGCGGGAGGTTCATAGTCCGTAAATTAGTAAGTTTTATCTGTTTATGTCGTATGGGTATATGGGTTCCATCCTGGCCTTCGTTATTCTAGCGTTCGTTGTCTTTGTTTCTGTTTCCGTTCACTATACGTAGCCTTGAGGTAATCCTTGAAACCTCTACAAATACCTAATTTCATCACTACTATACAAGATATTGTTATAATGAAATCATAAGAGGTATTGTTTCATATTCTCTCATCCCAGCCTTTTTAATATGTATAAAGAAAATTATATTTTGTATATATGCATGCTATTTAATCTCGTACATGTATGGTTTACAATGCGTTAAGAGAGCCATTATTCAACCGTATAGATGCGCAACAAAATGCAGGCTCCAAATATGTCCACATTAGGACTAAATAAAGATGCAAGCGATGCATGAATCTGTTTCTTTTTGATAACTGGGCATAAAAGAGGGATAGAGTATATGGCTAAAATCGACAATGAGGTGTAATAGTTTAAGTGCCAACCTTACTAGTTAATATGCTACGAGGCTTCAGACTTGTGCTGTTGCACCCGGGCTTGTTTATTTGACAAAAAAACTGAACTTTTACTTATGTCATGCATTGTATTATTCATACACGTACGATCAATAGGTTGCCTAATTGTTCACTACAGTAATGTTCGATGTAATGAACGAGGTGTCAGTATGATGGTCAGCATGTAACTGAAACTGTCGGTTGCAAAATATTTATAAATAAGTTGAAGTATATGATGAGTTAAAATGAAGGTAAAATACACCGGATTCTTTCAAAATTAAGGTTTTTATCCAAAAGCGACATTCTAAACAATTGAAAGGAACAAAACAGTAGCAATTATGTAGTTTCTTACACTGTGCTTTCATTATTTAATGTGTATTTTCGATTGTTGTTAGCGGATAGAATTGATTTTCCCAAAGTAAAACAATGGAAGTAAGAAAGTGTGTTGGCACACGGTTGAACTAATTTGTACAAAAGCCTAGTAAAACTAAACTTTTTATTGCATATGTTAAGTAATAAATTTTTGTTTCATATGATATGATTGCCATTTGCGCCAAAGACGTAAGTTATTTATTTATTAAAGTTAGTCATGTCTTGAACATGGTTACGGTAGTTTGGGCAAGGTTTTGTCAGGTTCAGGTCCAATTTGGTCTGGTTGTCAAGGCAAAAAGTTAGCATACTCAAACCCGATCCTATTTATATTTCAGGTTTTACTCCAAGTTAGGTGTAATCAACCCCTATTTGACAAATATAGCAGCGGAAACAATCGGGGTAAATAACTATCATATTACAACAGACCAAATCATAAAAAAGAAATCGTAAAAGAGATGTTTTTGAAATTTTGTTACCTTTTGGAAAATTTAGTTATCCTTCATTTATTCATCAGATTTTTACAAAATAGAGGTCCCAAAATCTAGAAATATAAAGTTTGAATGATAACAATTTAGCCATCTTCAAGTCCGTACCACTCCGTGCCATACGTTGCTCAATTACCTGAGATAAACATGCTAAAAAGTCAACACAAAGGTTGATTGAAATTCATAGGTTTATGATAAACAGTTTGAATACAAGTCATAGTGGGTTACGTTGTTATACACGCATAGTTTGTAATAATTGCATATACAATTATTATGGAAAAACAGTATTATTGCCCTAAGCTAATGCAACCAAACATTAACATGGAAATCACCTTAGTGACATTAGTGAGGAACAAATGTCCTCGTGGAAAGGGAACTTGCAAAAGTTACCCATTGTTATCAAATATAGTGCTATTGGTACAAAAAGTATAGGCATACTAACAGGAGTCGTCACACCCCGATAGATCTATCAACAATATTCGCGTTCACTCGCAAGTGACTAATGGTTCATGATTAAGAGATATTGGCAGTGAAGGTAACTTAGGCAATATATCAGGATAGCATACAGTTAGAAAAACACTTGCATTCATGATTTATAGCATGTATCCCCTTCGCTGGTTTATAAAACATTCAAAAGATTGAAATGTGAGGCTATGAACTCACCTTAACAGGGAAATTTGATTGATGGCAAAAGTATATGAAATGAAAGTAAACAGTCTCGTCACGCAACCTGGGGTAATATGTCAAGTCTTAGTTTGATTGTTTATATTTCAAAAGTTCATAAAGTTTAATCACACATATTACTTTGAATTAGTAATTTTATGGAAATATTGTATTACTGTTCGGGCCATCATAATTCAGAGGTCATGTAGTAAACGTTTGAGGAGACAGGACACTTTAAATCGTAAATCCATCAAACTCGTCAAAACGTATACCCAAATGAAACCCCTCACATGAAGCTCCCAAGTAACGTGATACGTTATAATTTTTAAGTTTTCTTCAAAAGCTAGTCGATGATAAATTACGTTAATTATATAATGTAATTGTTTTATAATGCGTCGATCGATGATTAATAATGATAAATGTGTCGGGTTTTAATAAAATCAAGTCTTATAATATTTATATATATTAATATAAAAATATTATATTTTATATTTTTAAGTTTGCAAAAATGACAATATATACCCTTGATTTATAAACTTTTACAAATTTAGTCCTTTATATATAAAGTATATATAATTTAAACCTTTAACTTTAAAACTTGGCAAAATAGCCCCTCATAGTTATAACTTTGGAATAATGACATTTTCAGCCCCTCTAGTTATAAATTTCAGAAAGATACGATATATACCCCTTTGCATAAAAACATTTGCAAATTAAGTCCAAAATCCATAATTTTGATATTTTTGAAATCCAAAAGAGTTTTGCAGGTTATGGCTTATTAGAATAAGCTAAAATAAGTAGAGTTTACGAGCCTATAGCTTATGGAAAGGGCGTATGAGCTTAAAAACACAAAAATGGGTGCGTATGGTTTAGGAAAACCAAAAACGCATGGGTTTGTGATTAAAAGGATTAAACAAGAGTTTATATAGGATCTTATAGAGCTTATGAAAGATTTAAAACAGAATATAAGTTTATGGAATAAGATTTTGAGCTTACTTGAGCTTAAATGGGTCGAATGAGGGTTTTTGGGTTTGAACGCATAGAAAACAACTTTAATGGCTTCTTTCTCTTGATTCTTGGCTTCAATTCTGATCTTAAGGACCTTTTACTTCTTCCTTGGCTGGGCTAGAACTTTGTTTAGTGGTGGTAGAGAGTTTATGGAATGAAAATGAAGGGGTGTGTGGGCAAGGGCTTGTAGGTAGTGACTAATAGCAGCTATAGGGTGAGTATGAAGGGCTAGGATAGTGGCTAAGGGAGGTGGAGACTTATGGGAGTACACGATTAGCAAAGGTGGTGATGGAGGTGCTTTCGTTTGCTTGGTGGACAAGGTAGGTGATGGAGGTGCTTGTAAGGTGGTAGGGTAGTTGCTAGATGACATGGTGGTGAGGTCATGAAGGTGTTAGGATGCTAGGTTAGGCTTTTAATAGTTTAAAATGGGTGGAAATAGGTTACGGGTCAAAATGAGGTACGGGTTAGGGTTTATGTTTATAGTTTAGGGTTTTGCGAGCAAAGGTTAAGTTTAGGGCTTGGATTAGGGTTTAAGATTAGTGTTAGGGTTAGGGTTAGGATTTAGGATCAAGGTTTAGTGTTAAGATTTGGGTTTCGTATTATGTTTTGGTTTTGTATAGACGAAAATAGGGTTATAGATTTAGGGTTTAGATCGATTAAGGTTAGGGTTTAGGGCTAAATATTGTGCAGTGTGATGCTAGTATGTTATGCTAAAGGAATTATATGAAATTTGTTTAAATTTTGGAGGGAAAATACCTTTTTTTTTGAATTTATGCATTAACGAATTATACCTTGTGCTTTGAATGACTTGTACCACAGTTTTAGAGGGAAAGTATATTCAAATCTTATGCTTAGGAGAGTTGTACACAAGCCTTGCATGCTTGTACACTTGATTTGCATGTATACATTACTTGTAATTAGGGTTTTGATATAAACGTTTAATGTTTAAAGTCCGTTTTGATATAATGTTGTTAAATAGATAACGTTTTTGGTAAAAATGAGATTAGGGCATAGACTTGACATATTAGGATGTTTACATGATATAAACATATATATAGTTGGCATAGGTAGGTTACGTGAGCTCGTTTACTTTAGTTATGTAAACTACGTTACATAATGGAGTAAAGCGAAAAATTTCCCTGTAAAAAGGTGGTATATAATTTAATAGATGGATATTACATTGATGAAAATTGCGGGTTGTTATATAGGGTCAACTTGGGATGGAACAACCCGTATGTGTTCAATACGATTACGGGTAAACTTGAATATGTATAAAATTTTAAACAAATCTCTTT
>BQNB010118653.1:0-20952 GCA_026074375.1 Tanacetum coccineum
ATATGCTCGCCTTGGTTAATTTGATCCGTGACAATCATCTTAGCCTTAGCACCTTAATTACAAGCTGTGAAAACTTCAATTCCCGTGGAACGACCTGGACTTACCTAAAGCTATACTATACACGAACGGGTATACTTCCCGAGTGTTGTGTTTTTAATAAAAATCGGTATTTCTAGTATTATAAATTTAAAGCGTGGAAAACACACATCAACCTTCCCCTTAGCAGGTAAAACACTTCACAACCCTTTGTTGACCTGAATAATTCCCTCATGTTCCTAAAGTATTATCTCTTGTTCCTGAAGTACCAGCATCATAAGAATTTTGTCTCCCTTGAAGTGGTTGAATAATCACTCTTCCATCATGAATAGTTGCTTGTTGTCTTGGGTTGGATGAGTTTCTTAGCTGATTGTTGGTAGATGGGAAACGAGATGTGACGACAGTAGACAGAAATGACATCATTTTGTTAATGGCATCAATATGGTCATCTCCTTGCTTAAACACAGGAACTGCTAGACGGGAGTCTATCTAAGGAAATTCAGCAAGGTGTGTCTATTGATTAAATTTGGAGACAATATATTCAATTTGAGGAACAATTTGTGGTTGTAGTCAAGCCTCTTGATGAACAGTTGATGAGTAAGCATTTGGATACAATGCTGATGGGTAAGTGATTGCATGTGGTGTGGATGGATACGTAGTTGAGTAATGTTGTGTGGAGTGATTTGATCCATATTAAGGAGAATGAGATGGGGAAAATTGTTGTTGTTGTTGAAACTAGGGATTGTTGTATTAAGACTGATAAGTGTTGAAGTGAGATGGTGTCATTTGATGATTTTCAACTAATGCAAGTGGATCGTTCACGCATGAGACGGACTTCATTGGCATGGAGCTCGTGTTGTTCAAGATATGCATGAAGCTGATCAAGGTTGGTAGTATGCCAATCTTTAACAAGCTTGACATCAGTCACAAACTTACTCTATTCAGGTGGAAGACTGTTTAAGAACTTGGTATTAACTTGAAATTGCTCCATTTTTATTTTGTAAATATTCATGTCATTGATCAGTTGAGTGAATCTCAAGTAATATTGATGAAGTGTGATATTTGCTAAATTGTACACTAAATTACCCGGGATGTTGCCTAATAAAAGCCAATAAAATGCCAAAAGAATAGAAAATGTGTGCTTTTGTGTTCAATTGTGCAGGAAAGGATAAAAATGACAAAAAGAAGCAAAAACGATCAAAAACCGACAAAAAGAAACCGGGAAAAAAGGACATGGGTGTCTAAGTGCAAGACAAAGAAACAGCCAGAATAATCAGCCGGATCAGCCACCCGGATCAGTCAAACTCAGTCAAAGATAGAAACAAAGGAAGTCAAAAGCCTAAAAGAAAGTCAAAGGGGCCAAAGATGTCAAGTTCTCAAAGTTTAAAGGCTATTTTGAAGTTTTAAAGTCTCAAGGACCAAAGTTGTTAAAAGAGCAAAGTTGTTTTATAAAGAGAAAGAAGAAGAAAACAACCACAAGGGGTGATATTGCACCATTTAACTTCTTTTTATCACTAGCCTTGGGCGGAGACAACTACTAAAGGACGATTTCTGCCATCACTCCATACTTTTTAAACGATTTACCCGGCTAAAACGCAACAGCTTACACCCAACCAAACTTACAACAACTTTTCCGACAAAAAAAATCTCCCAAACCCTATCTCATACTATTTACCCATACCCCGCTCCCTTTTTAATCCCTCAATTAGTTTACATACACTCTTCACCACTCACAACCAACCGTGGTATAACCCTCCTATTGGACATAACACCTCATTTCACCCCATCCAAACGGCCTAATATTCACTTCAAATAGATCCCTAAAACGGTTGTTGAGATTTAAAGGAAGCTCCTAGACTCCTTCCCTCTCTTCACCCCTCTTCTATAAATAGCAGCTTAGGAGTTCATTTTTCAGTAGTTAATTTTCTGTTTTAAAACATTTACTTTGTAATTTTTCGTTTTAAGCAAATTAAGCTTTCATTTTAAGCATTTAAGTTTTCAGCTCTTGTAATCATTTCCTTTTCACTTGTACTTATCAACTCTATTAATATCAATCTACTTTTAAAGTGTTTGTGTTCTTTGATTTAAATTTCAAATCGTTTTTGATCAATAAGCTCTAAATAAGGCTAAGTGAGTTATTGGATCATCATAAGTCATATTAGTTTATTTTTGTTCATTTAAGTTTAATCTACTCATTTTTACCTATTCACATTAAGAGATGATCACTTGAATACGTTTGAGTTCATTTTGGGAAGCAAATGGCTTATAAGTCAGATTTCAGCTTATTGTGATTCCTAAGAGTTTGAGGCTTTAGGAAGCCATTAGATTCACCTAGACTCTCACTTGGATGTATAGTGAAGATGGAATCTCTTAATATTCAGGTTAACTTCTCTTATTTTCAATTAAGACAATTCATAGCTTATTTCAATATTGCTTAATTTCTGTAAGTCCTCGATTTATAAAACTCCTGTTCATTAGTTTACTTAGCTCAAATTTGCATGTTTTCGGTCATTTTAGTTTTAAAAGCTAGTAAAAAGTAAAATGGTCTCTATCACTTTTCTTTTATAATTAGTAGTGTATAGAGCTTGATAGAGTAAGTGCTTATTTCTCATACATAAGCTAGGCTTTTTACAGTTTAAGTAGTTTTATTAAGTCATAATTAGTTGAAGTGGATATAAGGTTCAAGTTGTTTTAGAGTTTAAATAAGCTTTTAAGCTAAAAAATAGTTGAGACGATAATAATAAGGTGTGTTTGTTTAAGCTTTATTGATATTTAACGGTAGATTATTACACTGTCAAATATTGTGAGATTTTGTGCTTAGGTATTATGCTGAAATTAGAGAGTTTTTAGAATTGGTAGTAAAGACAATTAATGTTTAGAGTAGATTTTATTGTGCATAGCACCAGGGACAAGTTGACAGTTTAAGTAAGTTTGGAATTTAGAATTTTATAAGCATTTAGGACTTATAATTAGTTAAGGACTTTAGAAAAGCATTTAGTACTTTGTTAAGAGTTCTGAATTTGAAGTATAACTTGTATTTGGCTGCCCTTGCCAAACACATCAGCAAGGCACATTGCACCAGCAAGTGCAAATTTCAAATTAGCATAATTTTTGCCACTTTTCCATTTTGATTTCTCTCATTTCCTTGTAGAGTTTAATAAAACCTTGTACCTAAGTAGAACTCACTCTATTAGGTTAGCTTATTTTCTAAATCTCAGCCCTTAAGGTCTAAGAATAAGCTTGATAGCTTATAAGGAAAAAGCTAAAAAGTTTCATTAAAACCTTGCATTTTTCTGCTTCTTATCTTTCTAAAATTGTTAAACAAGTTATTCTTAGTTAGATTCGTTTAATTATTAATCTTAGCTTCAACAAGTTTCTTTTAGTTTTAAAGTTTTCATCAAGGTATTAAGCTCTTCAATAAGCCAAATCCTAAAAGTTCCTAAAAAAGCTTGTTTCTGTGACAGCATCCATATTGCTTATTTTGTAGCTTAATCCTCTCTTTGGTCTAAAGTTGAAGTAGCCTTTTTAAAGTTGTTAGGATTACAGATGATGAAGAATTTGTAGTTTTAAGTTTTTGTCTTATCAATTTTTCAATAAGCAAAATAAGCAAATAGAGGAGGTTTGTTTTGTAATTCTTTGAAAGTCAGGTTGGCCGTTTCTTCTTAAGGGTAAAATTTTACAAACTTCGCCCGCTACACTTTAGTTTCTTTATGTCAATTCTCTACCCTGGCTTTCTTATGTATAATAAAAAGTTTAATATTTTTCAAATTAGTTTTAAATAATTAGGGTTTATCTTTTAATTGATCAAATTAGAGTACAATTAGTTAGTAGAAATTAGGGCTTTTATTTTTTATAACTTTCTGCACCTTTATAGTTTATAAAAACCATTTTTCTTTATTTTTTTCATTAAAGTTGTATTTTCTAGAAATTAAAATAGATTTTAGTGATTACTTTTTCTTAAATAAATCATAAAAAATTCAAAAATACTTAAAAAATTCTAATTCTTTTTCCTAAAATTTTCATTTTAAATTTGTGATTTTTAGGTATAAAATTTGATAAAAGTCGTGTTTTAGATTTTAAATTTCAGTTTTAGCTCGCGATTTACGTTCCGTGCATTTGAATTTTGTGCTAGTTAATTGTTTTTAATTCATGCTATTATATTTTGTAGTTTAATCAAAAATTCAAAAATCCCTTTATCATTCTTAGCTCGATTCCGAATTATTCCTAAATTCTCAATTCACGATTTCGTTGGGACACGACCCGAGGAACAGTACTTCCCGGATAAAAATATACGAATTGTGTTTTCTTTTGTGAGATTTTTACCTTATATTTCTCTTGTTTGAGAAGTATTTTGGAAAGAATTCTTACGAGAGTAATAATATACGTATATTGAATTTGTTTTACCGCAACCAAAGTGATTCCCCCTCGATGTGACTAAAATTATCAAATGCATCATACAGTTTACACTCTCTTTCAAAGAGGTACCTTGCATTAGAAGTTGAACTTTTTCCCATAGATCCTTGGAAACTCTGTGATGATTAACAAGTGAATAGATATCAGATGGTAGACATTGAAGAATGATATTAGTTTCCTTGAGATCACAATCAGCTTGGATTTTCTCAGTATCAGACAATTCAGCATATTTCTTTGTCCTGGTCACCTCATTTTCTTCAATCGTAGGCTAAATAAGTGGACCATGTTCAACTGATTCAAGTATCATTCTTCTGTGTTCTTTTTTTTGCATGTATAACTCCATTCTACTTTTCCAAGAATCATACAGGTCTTTTTCCAACATTGGTGGACGATTGTCAGCACCAGAGAGTATCATGTACTCAACAAGAGTATTCTTTTGACCAATTGGAATGATTGAATCCATTTTGATTTGATATGTGATTAAGATGGAAGATGATCGTACAGTGGTTGGAGGTTGTTGTGTTAAAGTGAGATTAGATTAAAGTGATTGAGTCTTTGGAATACACAGGATTTTACAATTCTTGATAAAATCGGGAAAACAAATTTTCACGGGATTTTACAAATCAAAGAACAACCGTATAATTCTCCTAATGAAAGTGTATAGTTCACCCAAGTAAAGCGTATAAATCTGTAACCGCCCGAGATTTTGACGTTATGACGATCGCGAATTCCGTCGTCAATAATATTATTTTAATATTTCTTATTACGTATGATCGAAAGCCGACATTAAAATTTTAAATTTTTATTTACCCGAATAAATATATTCGTGTTTCATTGTGAATGATTTGGAGGAATTTTTATTTTCGTCGACTTGTAAGTCGGACCGAGACCGTGTGTGCGTTACACGTATTGGGCATCATATACATTATGACGCGCCCCGTTAATTTCAAAATTTTATTAATGAATAATTATTTTATTTTGTCATCTTTTGACCGTTTTGGCAAAAGTCGTTAATTTTGGCTATGTCACGAGTCGTGCTCCGGATTTATTTCATTTGATAACTTACGTATAAATCTCATGTGCGTATAATTCGCCCTATGTATAAGTCGCCTAATACACTTCGAAACTCAAAAACCAAAAATCTTAAAAAGACTCACTTTTTGAAGTTTTTACCCAATTTTTCTTGTACATCTTACCTATCTAAGACTATTAGAACCTTAAAAACATAAACTTTAACATTTTTAACATGAAAAATTTAAAATCAAGATTCAAGTACAAAAACCCTCTTTTTAAAAAAAATCCTAAAAAGATCAAGATTTTGAAGTTTTACCAAGGTTTTTCTTGTACAACTAGACTATACTAAGGTAATAGATCAAGAAAGTATCAAACTTTATGGAGGAAACCTACATAAGATGAATATCTTTTGATATGGTTTGAACCAAGAATACGCATAAAAATACCTATAAAACCACCCCAGACCAAAAAAAAAAAAACAAAAAAAAAAAAAAAAAAAAAAAAAAAAAAAAAAAAAAAAAAAAGAAAAAAAAAAGAAAATAAAAAAAAAAAAAAAAAAAAAAAAAAAAAAAAAGAAAAAAAAAATAAAAAAAAAAAAAAAAAAAAAAAAAAAAAAAAAAAAAAAAAAAAAAAAAAAAAAAAAAAAAAAAAAAAAAAAAATAAAAAAAACAGCAAAAAGAAAAGAATAAAAAAAAAAAAAAAAAAAAAAAAAAAAAAAAAAAAAAGAAAAAAAAAAAAAAAAAAAAAAAAAAAAAAAAAAAAAAAAAAAAATACTCAATCACCCCTTGGCTCTTGATACCAATTGTAGAATAACTTACCACACACAATGTATGGATTCAATATAGAGTTTAAAGAGAGAAAGAGAGGTGGTTGGATGAAAATTTAGAGAGAGACAGAAAGGAAGAAATGTTAGATTACTATGTGTAAGAAAATGAACAGCCAACACCCTTTCCATAGCATGGAAAGGGTTTAGATACTCCTACCTAGCCGCCATATTGCTTGTCCATGGGTTCCATGGTCCTTTACCTAAGCTAGCCTATTAAGGATCCATATATTACTAACGAGCCTATCACATATATTAATGAAGTACCGATACTTTCGTATTCCTAACACATAATATTTACTCTCAATTCAAAAAGAATATAGTGATTTAAGAACATCATACAATGCCCTAAAATAGAGGTGGCAAAATGGTTGGGTTGGGTTGGGTCAT
The DNA here is from genome assembly GCA_026074375.1 of Tanacetum coccineum. Taxonomy (NCBI): domain Eukaryota; kingdom Viridiplantae; phylum Streptophyta; class Magnoliopsida; order Asterales; family Asteraceae; genus Tanacetum; species Tanacetum coccineum. The sequence continues at coordinate 6,677 of BQNB010118653.1, forward strand.
GGGTCTTAGATGGGTTTGGTTCTAGATGGGTTTGGGTCTATGTTGGGATTCTTGATTTGATGAGACAAAGTAGATAAAAGAATGAAACAAAAGGACTAAAAACGTTATTAAAGAATTCTACAAGCTGTGGAGAATAAATAGAGTCTGTGAAGATCTCTTAAGAAAAAAGATAACAAGCAATATTCCTCTTAATAATAAAAGATTTTACTTGTCCGTAATGTTTTATCTTGCCTTTGTAAGTCTTCACTCTCCTCTATAATAAAGAATCATAGACACATAGTTTGTGTGCAACAAAAATTATCAACTAAAGGTGTGTGTGTGTCTAGGCAAATGGTTCTTTGTAAACGCCTAGAGTGATAGTTAGTGTAGCCCCAAGGATCTTATGATCCCTGTTAGATTGTAACCATTCTAGAATTGATCATCTAGAATTAGGGCTTGGAGGAAACGTATGAATAATAAAACCTTGTTAAACATCATTGTTCCTATTGTAATATGCGCGTGCATATTGTTAATCTTTGATGTTCTTAATCCCTAGATGAGATCTTACCCATCTCGAGCTTAAACGATCTTAGAGTCTATCAATTATATTAGTTTCCACAATTGGGTAAATCAGAGCCACGGGGCTCTTGATCTAGGATCTTAAGGTTTTTACAATCGAATAAAAGGTGAATTAGGGTTTTTCACCTAATCGGTTATTAAATATTTTGGGTAAATCATTCAAAATTCGTTGAATGAGTGTTTTCATTCAAACCCTAATCGATCAATAAAATGCATGGTATTCAGTGTGAAAGATATCAAAGATTGTCAACTCTGGAAGTAGGTTGGCAAAACAATTTTTTCTTCCAGTTTTACATGCATAACATGACAAGATCAAGAACCAAGGTGATTCCATTGAACAACAATTAGGAGGTTCGTGATGTTTTAATTATTTGAATGCTTCAATCACAGATAACAATCAACAAGAAGATGTTATTTTTTGGAGTCAATTTAAAACATCAAAGAGAAAAGCAGGTTTTTTATGGATTCTGATGGTACGAACACAGCCAAACAACTAGGGTTTTGAAAACCGGAATCAATGTCAAGATAACATTAGGGTTTGTTGTTCGTGTGTTTTACATGATGAATAATTGAATGTGGATCGTGATGGTTACAGTCGGAGTATTGTAGTGAAGAAGTTAAAATCAAACACTAGTCATAGCAAAGATGGTATCCATTTTATTTGAGCTGCTGTGAGAATTTGTTGTGTGTCGCTTAAGCAGAAAGAAAAAGCAACAAGACTAATTGACAACAACAGTTTCGATATGATGGTACACAGTTCGTTCTTTGAAGTTCGATCTAAATTTAGATGGTAATTAATGTATACTTACTGCTGTTGAGATTCCTAATGATTTAATACTGCCAAAGATAAGTTTGTGTTGCACACATTTGATAAAGAAAACCCTAGAGATGGCATCGATAGCAAGTGTGAAGATATAAGGATGATGATTTGGTTTGTTTATAGAATCTGTTAATGAGATTTGCTGGTATAATGATAAGCTTTGATGCTATAATCATTGGTTGTTTGGTATTTATTAAACTTATGTTTAGGGTTTTGGAACATAAGTTAATATTGTTCTTTAAAAGACATATTTTATACTGCCAATGGAATATACTTAGTGCAGCTAAGATTATTAGATATAGATGCGTGATTTAAGGCATTTTGGTAGCATTGGATGTGATTGAAGTTTTATGGGCTGGATCGTGATTGGGCTTTGAGAAATTTTGTGTTGTTTTACTTAGTACTGCTCAAAACAATTTTCATGTTGTTAGGATTTTGGCAAGTTAATTAATACTGTTTGAAAAATGAGGTTAGTACTGCCCAATAGACATTAGTGTTGGATGTTTACTTTGGTGCTGTTTAACATTCTATAGTTGTTTTTGTTTCCAATAAGGTTAGTACTGTTCGACACAAGGTTGATTGGTAACGCTTCTTGTTTGAAAGAATTAGTGTTGCTCATTTAAATTAATGCTGCCCAAAGTAAGGTATATATTACTACTGTTGTCCATGTATTTGTCCTGCTAATGCATTAATACTGGCAAAGGAACGTTAGAATTTTCCAGAATATGAAACATAGTAATTCAGATTTTCAAGTGGTAACAATGTCCTAGAAAATATGTTTACACTGCATGTTAATGCGATATCAAACAGAATGTGTTTTTGGTTCTCAGATGTTAAGGAGACCTCAAACAGAATGGAAAAACACACACAAAAGTTTTTGGATTTTGGTTTTGATTTTAAATGTTCTTAAACGTTTAAAGGCTCGTATTTATTAGATTAATTGGTTACGAATGAGTTATTTATCACTTAGTTTGAAAAGGAAATGGAGTTCACAGTTTGGTTGATATATCATATCTCAAAGGCTTACAACATTTGAAGATAACTTGTTCATAGCATTAGACACGATGTGACAAAGATTGACTGAATCTAGCAAAGCTGGTGCGATTTCCTCTTATGTGCTCGAATGCGACATTTGGGCTATCACTTTGTTATGGTCTCATAAAAGATGATGATTTTGTCAAAGAAATGCGATTTACTTAGACTTGGTATTGGTATGTGTTTGACGTCACGTGATGAGTACAAGATATAAACACAAGTTTTTTTTTTTTTGGTTTTTTCTACTTCAGCAATCAGCTCGTTAATACTTAGATATTCTTCTCCACGATCTTTCACATAGAGTCTATAGAATTGAAGCTTCAAGAAATGTTAACAAATGGATTTAGGAAAGCTTACTGTTAAAATGTTTAACCAATTACATGCGTGATTAAGGTGAAAATTTTTTACAACTGGCATCATTATTACTACGTTTAGTGTGAGTTTCTACTACTCAAAGTTCATTATTTCTTATTGTGCTTAATGGTGGGTAATTTGAGGAAGAAGAAGGCTTAGATAGAAGTGTGATATTGGTTGAATGGTCAAGATCAAAGTATGGCTTATATTCACAAGTCCCCTCTTGGATTATGATAAAATTGGGGATAAGATGTAACAGATACTTGGCAACTTAAAGATCCTTGCGTGCATGGTACAAAAAGGAAATCTACTTAAGGGAATTTTGGTTTCCATTCAGGGAGATATTACATTCTACTTTAGGGAAGCTTTGGCTTTATGATGAAGTTTGTACATGACTTTGTTTGTTTTGTTGACTTTATGATGAAGTTCGTACACGATTTTGTTTGTTTTGTCATCATCAAATTGGGGAAGATTGTTGGAATTCTTGATTTGATGATACAAAGTAGATAAAAGAATGAAACAAAAGGACTAAAAATATTATTAAAGAATTCTACAAGCTGGTGGAGAATATGTAGATTTTGGAAGATCTCCTTAAGAAGATAAAGATAACAAGAGATATTCTCTAAATATTTAAAAGATTTACTTGTCTAATGTTTATCTTCCTTTGCAAGTCTTGATCTCTCTCTATATAAAGAGATCATAGACACATAGTTTTGTATCCACAGAAAATGTAGTCGATTTAAAGTGGTGTGTGTGGTGAGTGTGTGTCTAGGTGTATGGTTCTTTGTAAACGCCTAGAGTGATAGTTTAGTGTAGGCCGCTAAGGCTCTTATAATCCTGTAATTGAACCGTTCAGAATTGAATCATCTAGAATGGGCTTGAGAAACGTTAATATAAAACTTGTAAACATCATAGTTCTTATTGTTATTATTCCGTTGCATATTGTTAATCTTTGATGTTTATAATCCTAGATGAGATCTAACCCATCTCGAGCTTAAACGATCTTAGAGTCTATCAGATTATATTAGTTTCCATAGTCTAAATGGGTCTTTTAGGAGGATGGGTCTAGATGAGTTTGGGTCTAGTTAGGTAAATATTTTTAAGGGATGGGTCTAGTTAGGTCCCCCTTAATATTTATAGATAGGTCTTGTTGGGTATAGCAATTTTCATTCGTTTCTATACGTTTTGACCGATTTCGACAGATTTCGACCTATTTAAACTGTTTTTAACCGATTTCGAACGATTTCCACCGATTTCAAATGATTTTCATCGTTTTTGACTGATTTCGTTTGTTTTTTACCGATTTCGTCCAATTTTGACCATTTTTGAGTGTTTTCATCTGTTTTCGACTTATTTTGACCGTTTTTGACCGATTTTGACCGTTTTTGACCAATTTCGATCGTTTTTTACCGATTTCGACCGTTATCATCTGTTTTCGACCATTTTCAATCGTTTTGATCAATTTTGACCGATTTTGACCGATTTCCACTGTTACGACCGTTTTCGATTGATTTCATCCGATTTCGACCGTTTTCAACCGTTTTTAATTGATTTCGACAAATTTCGACCGTTATTGTCCTTTTTGACTAATTTCGACCGTTATCGTCCATTTTTTTTTGTTTTCGACCATTTTCTACCAATTTCGACCGTTTTTGTCAAAAACATGCGAAATCGGTCGAAAACATGCGAAATCTATCAAAAAAGTACAAAATCGGTCAAAATCGGTTAAAGTCAGTTGAAATTGGTCAAAATCAGTCGAAATCAAAAAAAAACAATGGAAAACGGTAGAAATCGGTCGAAATAGGTCGATAACGGCCAAAAACGGTGGAAATAGGTCGAAATCAGTCAAAAATGGCAGAAAATAGTCAAAATCGGTCAAAAATGTGCGAATCGGTCAAATTCGGTCAAAAACGGTCAAAATCCGTCGAAATCAATCCAAATAGGTCGAAAACGGTCGAAATCAGCCGAAATCGTTTCGAAACGGAACGAAAACGGTCGAGAAACGGATGAAACCGTCAAAACGAGTGAAAATCGATCTAAAAACGTGCGAAATCGGTCGAAAGATGTTGTTTATAGATTTGATGATTACAAACTACATTACTTAATAAGATGAATGAAACAAAGGGTTTAATATGAATACTTTGGTATCTACATATGGAATGAATTAAAAGCTAAGATTCCATGAAGATATGCATTGAAAAGTCAAAGATATCAAAGATAGCTTCCTTAGTACTCTAGGTTTTCTGTAAACCCTATATATAAAGGGTATTAGGCGTCTGTTATAGTGTATCCAAAAACATAGAGCTCTCCCAATGAGAGTCTAGTAAACATGTGCGTGTGTGTACATAGTAGTTAGTTTAGTTTAATAGTTATTTAGCTAATAGTTATTGTCTTAGCCTCAAGAGATCATTTGAGGATTGTTATGTGATAAGACTTGATAATCTAGTAAAGGTGTGTGATTTCTCTTATGGTGCTCAATCCTCACATTGGCTATCACTTTAAGGAGTTACGTTGTTGTACTCAGTGTCTTATATAGTTGAGGATTTTGTCAAGAGATTGAGATCTACTTATACTTTGGTCTTGGTATGAGTTTGACGTCACGTGGATAGTACAAGATATAAGACACAAGTTTGGGTTATTTTACTTCAGCATCAAGTTCGTTATACTTAGTTTTCTTCATCAGTAATCAGTACATAGAGCTTACAGAGTTAAAGTTTCAAGAAATGGTTAACATATGGGTTTTAGGGAAAGCTTATTGTTAAAATGTTTAACCATCCTACAAGCACCATTTTGAGGGAAGTGTTTGTTACTACTGCTGATCTTTAATACTATTGCTAGTTTTATTTCACTGCTCCAGAATTCAATTCTCTTATTGTGCGTAATGGTAGGCAATTTGAGTATTGGAAGGCTAGACTGGTAGTGTAGTATATGATTTGTAGTTGTTATGATCCAAGTTGCATATCTACAGAAGACCCCTATTTGATGATTACAAAAAGGGGAAGAAGATTACTGTTTATTAATTTGTAGCTTATTATGTGTGGTGGCATGTTCAAGGAGATCATAAGTCAAGGGGAAGCATTGAAGATTGTTTCATTCATAGAGATAGTTTTGTAATATCAAATAGGGGAAGATTGTGGGTTATTGATTTAAAATGATTACAAAAATACATGTGCTTATAAAAGACGAATGAAACAGAAGGGTTTTAATATGACATTATGTATTCTACATGATGGAATAAAAAAAAACAAATTAAAAAAGCTGGAAGATTTCCATGAAGATATGCATTGAAAAGTCAAAGATATCAAAGATAGCTTCCTTAGTACTCTAGGTTTTCTTTTAAACCCTATATATAAAGGGTATTAGGCGTCTGATATAGTGTATCCAGAAAACATAGAACTCTTCCAATGAGAGTCTAGAAAAACATGTGTGTGTGTACACAGTAGTTAGTTAGTTAATAATTATTTAGCTAATAGTTAGTTGGTGTTTAGCCTCAAGAATCATTTGGGGCTGTGATTAATAAAAGAAAACCTTGTGATAACATTGATTCGTTCCTTATTAATTCCGTTATGCAAATAGTCAATCTGTGTTATCATTATCCTAGATGAGAACTAATCATTCTCGAGTCTTAAACGATCTAAGGAGTTATATCAGACTCCACAATTGGTATCAGAGCCTCGTGGCTCTCGATCTAGGATCAACAAGGTGTTTTCTTTATCATATTTGTTTTGAATGGCATCGAGAAGGAGTAGCAACAGCAGCATGTATTAAATGGTGTAAAGAAAGAACCTATGTTTTATAATTAATCATGGATGGTACAAACATAAGATGTTTTTTTGATCAATTCAAAATTATTTTTGTTTTACTAGCTTGGTGATTTGAATCCTTGGATTTGATGATGAACCTCTAGTTGGAGTTAATAATGAAAGCTGTTAGTAGATTCATGCAAAACCCTAATTTGTCTAGGGTTTTGGTCGTTTATTGACACGTGCATAAAGATCAGAATCCAAGAAGAATTAATATTGCTTGTTATGTTATTAATACTGCTACAATGTGACAGATTAGTGACACTTAAAGCATCACAAAAATCCATGGGAGGAAGGAGAATGCTAATTTGTGACGGATTTCTGACAGCTTTATGACACTAAAAAGTGTCGTCTAGATACTTAAAAAAAGGTATCCTTAAATAGTGGTTATAAGTTAGTACTGCTCGCGTTGATGTTTCTACTGCCAAGAAGCAGCAGATGGAAGAAGGTTATTGTATTCGTTTTGAAATGAAGAAAAGCAGCAAGTGAACAGATTTGGAAAAGAATGGGATTCGATATGTTGCCCTAATTTTTAGGGATTGTCTTTTATTCCCATAATAACTTCCATATATATTTTGCAGCAGTTTACACGATTCAGTTGTTTTAAAAATAAAGTGATAATCTGGAAGTTAATGCTGCCAAAGGTACGTTGATGCTGCTGATTTACGTTAGTACTGCCAGAAGGATTTAGTACTGCCAGATTTGTATGTTAGTACTGCTAGCCTTATTTTTTGAAGACAATTTATGTTGCTAGCATTATACAATGATATTTGTGCTGCTAGGGTAATTAGATAACTTGTTACTGCTACCAAAGATGATAAAAAAGAAGTTTGTGCTGTTAATGTTATTAGTGCTGCTGTCCTTAAAGATTAATACTGCTAAGGTTTTGAAAAGGCAGTTACAACTGCTAGCTTTAAAGCAGTATTAAGTTTGTACTGCTAGCATTGGGCTTAAAGAAAGTTAATACTGCTTGAAGATATTAATACTGCTAGTATCATCAGATATCGGACAACACACAGATTTTAGATCTCGTACAACACACACAAAAGGAAGTTAATACTGTTGTGGTTATTAGTACTGCTAGGGTTAGTAGTTACTACTATTGGACTTAAACCAAGGTTTGTGCTGCTCATATATTTTTAATGCTGCCAATAGAAGGAGTTACTATTGTTGGTTGCTACTGATTGATTTAAAGGGAAGATAACATATTGATTTGGTTTAAATGTTCTTAAACGTTTAAAAGGCTCGTATTTTCTTGGATTAATTGGTTATGAAGAAGGTTGTTTATCGCTTATTTGAAGTTGAAGTGGAATTATTTGTGTTTGGTGTTAATAATACCTTTTAGCAGTGAGGTAACTATGTTATTTTTTAATGATGTGATGAGACTTGATGAATCTACAAAGGTGTGTGATTTCTCTTAAATGGTCTCAATTCCTACATTTGCCTATCACTTTAAGAGTTAGTTTTGTACTCAGTGTCTTATATCGTTGAGGATTTTCGTCAAAAGATTTGAGTCTTACTTATACTTTGGTCTTGGTATGAGTTTGACGTCACGTGGATAGTACAAGATATAAGACACAAGTTTGGGTTATTTTATATAACACCCCCATAAAATCACAACGCAGCAGAATACCACTTTGGGGTGCTACTTCATAGTATAAAGTACAAGTTACAGAAATGACCTCAAAAGAGACGTTTAATAAAATGTCACATTCGATTTAAACAAATCAGAGTAAAGTTTAGTCCCAAGTAGTTATCTTTTTCACCAAGTTAAAAGATTCAAACATATTCAATGTATAATTTAAGGATAAAGATTATCGAATGTGAAGAAAAACCGAGTCTTTAAAGTTTTGATATCCATGCATCCAAATGCTCCCAATGCTCAGCTAGCAATATAATAACCTGAGAAAATACATGCAAAAACGTCAACAATAATGTTGGTGAATTCATAGGTTTAAGTAAAAGCAGTATTGAAATTATTAGTTCAAGAAAATATTTCTATATAGAAAAGTAGCGTTACACATTTAGAAGAATTGTTATCGAAATCCAAGTAATGTTTCAATAAATCAAGTAATGTTCAATATGGACCACAAGGTTTAAGATCAGCCAGCGACAGTATTTCAAGTATAATTCAACAGAATACATTGCAACAAATACAATGTATAAATCTTGATTGCATTGAGCTCATGACACCGAAGCCTTGACGTTAACACATATCTTGTATGTAATTCATGTTGCCCCATAACTAGGTATTATTGCCTTATTCCTAACTTCTAAATACAAATTGTCCGTTGACTAGGTGCTCGAAAGGATTCGATTCATACCCCCGGACAGGGCTGTCAAACCCAATAGATCTATTTATTATGGTGCTAGCGCTTACCCATTGATAGGCAAATATAACAGTTCATGAAGTGGGTATTTGGCTATTACCTACTCATGCAAATTGACCTCATATTTGGTCCAAACAATCATAAAGTTTCTTGTGTCCAGTTTATAAAACAAGCATGTATCAAACATGTATTAGAAATCATGTGGTAGATAAGTAAAAAAAAAAGGGGGAGAAAAAAAAAAAAAAAAAAAAAAAAAAAAAAAAAAAAAAAAAAAAAAAAAAAAAAAAAAAAAAGGTAAATTGGGGGGGGGGGGGGGGTTTTTAAAAAAGTTGTGGTGGTTTTTTTATTTTATATATTATTATTATACTATAGCTTTAGTAAAAACAATTCATGTAAACGCTTATGTATATAACCGATATTATCGTTATACAAGCATGTATAAACATGCTATTAGAAATCATGTGTAATAAGCAAAAGCTTTAGTAAAAACATTCATGTAACGCTTATGTAGTAGTAACCGATAAGTTATTCGGTAAAACAAGCATGTATTCTCACCCCAAAAATAGTTTAAGAAAACCATTAAAATGAAAAGGTGGGGCTATGAACTCACCGTAAGTGGATGATCGAAGAGAAACCAACAATGAGAAGATGACTCCAAATATTAGTCGAGACCTATAGAGCAAGTCGCGACTTAGAATGATATATGATATCATTATAATAGAATAGTTAAACAATACTAGTTAAAGAATTCGAAACAGAAACAATATTGCACCAAGACTTAACCAAGGTATTTATACTCCAAAATATGACTCCTAATCTGGTCTTGTAGGTAATTAAACATCTACTAAGTTTCATATATTAATTTTTTGTTTCGCTTATGCGTATCTATACGTTTTATGTCTCAACAAAAGACGTAAAACTCTACATTCTGATTTGACTAGTTTTCATGGATCCATATCTCCTAATCCGTAAAAGATATGAACATGAGGTTTTCATCCCTAGAAAGGTCCTTGAGTCTAGTTTACAGAACTTTAAGCCAATCAATCATACCATTTACCAATCCACGGGAAATGGATTTTTACTAACTATAACTCAAAACAAGAATGTTAAACTGATTTTTTTTAATTTTTTACTGTTTACGGTTTCGGCCATAAATCATATTCTATAATAGATTTTACATTGAATCTAAAGAGAGGTGAAAGCTTTATAATCTCTAGTTGATTAACCATGTTTGAAACCTAACCACTATACAAAAACCTGGACAAAAACAATTCCCAACACAGCCCAATTTGCCTCTTATGTAAAAAGGTCATATCTCCCTCATCCGGAATCGATACAAAAGCGTCCAATTCGCCACATGTACCTAAGACCTATATCTATCCAACCATGTCTTTTGTTTACAGACCCTAAGCCAAAAGTTTTGATAAAATCCCACGTTTTCCTACTGATCTGGAAACAGTCCCTAATTCTACCCAAAATATTCACTGAATTTCTTGGTTTTGCCGTTTTAGTCATAAATCCTAAACTAAAATAGCAATGAATGTGAGGCCAAGTGCTGGAGCTTCTATAAGATGTATAGTATTGACCCAAGCTTTAAAACTAACGCATTGGTCAAAAACCCTGACATTAACATCTTCCTAATTCCAATTGGTCCCATATTGAACCCATGGTCGTATTTTGACCATATCTCCCTCATACGGAGGAATTGGTTGAGCTTCCAACTCACCACATCAAGCCCTAAGAGTCTATTATCCAAATATCAAATAATATCAGTAGGCACAAGCCAAAAATTTTGAGAAAAAGGGTCGACAACCTGCTGTTATCAAAACAGTCCGCAAAATCTATTCCTAACTCCATCACAAACACTTTCAAATCATCAATTGATCCACCACAAGGCTACTAATCATCAAAGTACATCATCTAACACCTATTTTACATCACTTATCCCACTTAATCAAGATCAAACATAATCATGACTTGCATGTTCATAAAAACCAATAATCAAGGACATGCATTCCCTAGAAAATCAAAACAATAAAAGAGGGTTTAAGAAAAGTATTTTTAACTTACAATGGGATGGTTTATAGGATCAAACACAAACCCTAGGTGGGTAGGGTTTCTTGGCCGTGACCTCAAACAACCCAAACAATCAAAACCCTAACTTTTCTTGAGTCCAATCTTGCTTGTAATCACCTAGAATCGAATCATTGATGCTCCTACACCTTTAATTCCAATCAATCTCTTAAAAACTCAAGATTCTTGAAAATTAATATTTTTACAAATCCATGAATGGTGAAATTAGTTATGGGGCAAGATTGAGGATAATTATATGAGTGTTTTGGAGTAATAAGGGAGTGATTTAGTGGATTTTTGATGGTGATGATGGGGTTTTTGGTGGTTACTGTGTCGAACCATAGAGAAGGAGAGGGAAAAGATTGAGTTGTCTGTGTTGTTTATGAGGGTGTTGGGTCGACTTATAGCTAGAAAAGGGGAAGAGTGGGCCTTTGTTATGTTATTGCTAAGAGATTTTAGGCTAAAAAAATGTATCTTAAGTGGTGTGGGTTGGGCTGCCGAACCACAAAGAAAAGGGGAGAGGGGTTTTGGGCTTATTACTTGCTAACTTATATAATTAAAGGTCTCGGGTCCAATAACTAACTTAGCTTGCTAGTTTTTATAAAAACACTATTTTCGATTCGGGTGCAATTAAAACACAAGAAAAAAAAATGAAAAATATAAAAATAAAAATAATTAGGCACTCGAGGCCCAAGTACGGAGTTGTTGGTTTCTCGATCCGATAAAAACGATATTTTAAAAAAATTTTTAAAAGGATTCGCGAGGGTTTTAAAATTCACTATTTTAATAAAAATCGATAGGAAAATGAAATGAATGATTGAAATTTAAATTAATTATAAATTTTAAATAAAATGGACCTTAATTACAGGGTTTTTACATTCTCCCTCCTAAGGGAGCGACGCCGGCGCTCGTTTTCTCCTGTTCCTTTAACACTTGCTCAAAAGAGTTTTGCGTGTTATACTCATGTCGTCGTCGAGGTTTCTAACAAAACTAAATGAGAAAAAGTCAAAACATCAAATACATGCAACGTGCATAAGAGAACGGATTGAATGTCGCGAGAATTCTTAAAAGAAAAGATAAAATACATGAATTGAAGAAGAGGCCATTGGAAACGAGGAATTTAACAAGTCGTCAATTCTTGGAAGCATTTGATGTTCATTCTATTAGCCATCAAGTCGCCGGTCCAATACACAGTTCGGAAAATCCCAGTAAACATAAGCCCACTCATTATAATTGTCACTTACATAAAGAGCGTCCCTAACCTTGTAAGGAATAATTTATAAATTATGGTTTCGATGATATAATTCTTATTCAAATGAATCTGGGCACAGTTTATCGTCAATTTAGCCGTTTTAGTCGTAACTCATTCATTCGGAATGGTTACGGCTTTATCCGAAGAACCACATGGTCCTCATAGGTTCTACCCTTTACCCATGTAGAAACCCAGTAGCCTTCAAGTCAAATAAAATTAATTATAAGCCTAACTATCTGCATTACAAATTATAGGTACACACTAAGTTTGTTTCTACGGTTTTGGTCGTATCTCGACCATCCGGAAGAGTTGGCGTTCCATCCAACTCGCCACTAGGACCTAACATATTAGCCTATTCATTAATGCAAAGATACAGTATGATTTAAGCCAAAATTTTCCCATTAAAAATACCAACTTTACTCAAAAGTTCCAAAAAAATAGCCGAAAGTAACCATAAATAGTCAAAACTTATAGGAATTACTATTATATATATAGATGGCAGTGATCCCGAAGATAAGCATTAGAATTTAAGAGGAGAGTAGCTCATATATATATATACGAGTATCCATATATAATACTAGTATTGATGTTCGAGAGAGAAAATAAGAAAACAGGAAGTACGCGATAATCAGAATGGTTAGCGTATATATAACCGACCGATATAAAGAAAATAATATGACGTCATAAGATAGACGTATGAGAGCAAAATAATAACCGAGCATTATATATTCATTAATATATTAGCAATAAGGATGCAAAAGGGAGCATATAAGTTACTTGAGAGCAAGCGCGTGCGAATATCGGACAATAGTGAATGACTCTTAAAAAATTTCGAAAAAAAAATGATTATAGTTTAGGTTTTGAAAACGACCTAGTTCGCTATAACGAGTGCTCTGATACCACTCTGTACAACCCCAAAATCACAACAACGCAGTGGAATACCACTTGGGGTGCTACTTCATAGTTCATACACACAAGTTACAAAAAACGACCTCAAAAGAGACGTTAATAAAATGTCACATTCGATTAAAAATTCAGAGTAAAATCAGGTCCCAATAATTTATGATTTAACAAGATTACAAGATTTCAATCGTGACTCATTTTGTATATTTAAAGAAAAATAGTTATCGAATGTGAAGAAAACTGAGTCCTTGAATTTTGTTGATATCCACGCGTCTCAAATGCTCCTAATGCTCAGCTAACAAAATAATAACCTGAGTAAATACATGCAAAAACGTCAACAATAATGTTGGTGAATTCATAGGTTTAAGTAAATGCAGCATTGAAATAAATCAATAAGTATTTAGTAAAAAAAATGTAGCGTTACCACATTTCAAAGAATTATTTTCGAAATTCAATTAGTGATTCAATAAATCAAGTAATGTTTAATTGTGGACCACAAGGTTTAAGATCAGCCAGCGACAATGCAACGAATGCAATGTTAAGTAAATGAATTAATATATTATCGCATTAAGCTCATGCCACCGAAATGTTAACCAAGCATATAAAATATGCATATCATTTGCCCTTCAACTAGGTAATATTAAAATATACCTTAATAAATTCTCAATACAAAATGTCCTTTAGGGGTGATCGCGCCATGGATGTCACAACCCCAGACAGGGCAGTCACGACCCAATAGATCTACTTAATGTACTAGCGCTTACCCATCATAGGTAATTAACAGTGCATGAAATTCAGTGCCTTTTTTGCAATAGGTACTCATGCAGATAAACTCATAATCGGGTCAAGCATACCCTTCAAGCACTTGTGTCTAATTTAAAGTATAATGATGTCTAACCTGAGGTCAAACTAAAATAAACATCTACTAAGTCTCGTCCCTTAATTCCTATCTCAATCGGATGTGGTCTTACTTTTCATTTTTCCAATCCTAAACGTAAAAGTTAATTTTATGATTTTAGTCATTTTCAAGATAGCATAAATCCTAAAACATAAAAGATATTATAACAACTCGTGTTTTAGGTCATTGTATGACATTTTGTAATTCACAATTTATTTTTAGGGTTTTACGCGTTTACTCTTAAACCGTA
>BQNB010118654.1:0-18139 GCA_026074375.1 Tanacetum coccineum
TGTTTGAATATTCCGCCTTTGTTATTAATTCATCCTAGATCATGTTCTAAACAAACAGGAGCTTAAACGATCTCCACAAGGACTTTGCTTATAGTCGGGTTGGACCTCAGGGTAGAATTTGTAATTTTAATATTACTCAGTTAGTCCTTCCCGTTAGTTAGCTAGTTACCCAGTTAATCTTTTGGTGTTTGCATAGTTAGTCCTTAGGTTAGTTAATTAATTAGTTTTATTTAGTTTTAATTAATAATTAGGGTTAGGTTTTAATTAGTTTAATTAAACTTTTATAAAAAGATAAAAAATTAGGGCTTTTATTTTTAGAAAATTTCTGCACATTTTCTTTATTTAGTGTAATTTTTAGGACTTTATTTTTAATAGTTTTATTATTTTTATAGTTTTTTAATTAGTTTAAATTTTAGAAAAATCATATCTTTTAATCTAAAAAGCCAAAAATAGTAATTTCTTTTTCTAAAATTTTCTTTTTACTTATTTACTTAGGAAAAATATAATTTCAATTATTTTCTATTTTTTTATTTTTAGGATTTAATTAGAATTAAATAGTTTTTAATTAATAAAAAATTCAAAAATAATCTTATTTTTCTTAAAATTTTCTTCTATCCTAATTTAGGTGTAGAAAATTAGTTTGCAATCTTAGGATTTAATTTTAGTCTAATTGCTTAAGTGTTGCGTTTTATTTGTTTCCCGTTTTAGTTTAATTGTTTAATTGTTTTTTGTCCATTTTAAATGTTGCTTTAGATTATCAAATCATCCATTTGCTTATTCAAATCATAATCCAAGCTTAAAAAAAAGGTTTCAATTTCACTAGTCGTTGGGGAAACGACCCGGGTGATCATATTTTCCCGGTGAAATATACGTATTATATATTATATTATATATTTTTGAGAGTGAATTTTCCTTAGGGAATTTTCTTAATTGCTCTTGTGGAATATTATTTTATAGTATATTTTGGGTATATAAAACTCCATATCAAGTTTTTGGCGCCGCTGCCGGGGACTAGTGTTTAAGATTCCTACGTTTTGTGTTTGTTGATTTGGTTTGAAGATCCTTTCACCCTCGAAAGTTTCATTCACACCACAAGGACCATCCCTGCAATAACTCTTACCAAAATGAAGGGCCAAAGGTGTCAAAACCCCAAACTCTTACCCTGTAAACAAAACACTGTTTATCTCTCCCATTTCCCGCCAAACCCATTTTTAGCACTATTCACCATCACTTTCCTCAAACCCTACCTTATAAACAGCAATTGCCACCTTGGCAATCCCCTTTAATCCCATTGGTCCATGATAAAAAGGCAAAGAATGAAGGGATGATATCAAAAGACTTGGGCTCTACTCAAAATTGATGGCTATGATTGATTTAAGACTCTCCTCACACAACAAACACAACCTTGAGCCCTCTCACTAAAGAAACACAAGACAAAGGGACACGACTCTTCTTAGCTTAGTATAAAATAGGACATTGTAAGCCCTTAGAGGCATGTAGTTTTAACCTAGTTTTAGTTTTTAGCTTATTTTTCTAAGTCTTTTTTATTGTATTCTTAAAAGCCTTGTACTAATTGTAATTTTAATGAAAAATTGAAGTTTTTATGTTTTAACCTGTTTTCAAGATAAGTAAATTTCTTGTTTTAAAAAGGGTTTGATAAGCTTCCTTAAGTTCATTTAAGCTTTTATATAACTTGTTTCATTAAGAAAATTCAAATATATTAAGTGTTAAGAAAATTCAAAAAATAAAGAACTCACCCTCAAATTACCAGAACTTATTTAGATGATAAGCTAGATTTGGATGGGCTTATGTACTCTTACTAGCTTGTTTCATACAAGCTAGAGCTTGTAGATTAGCTTATTCATAAGCTGGTTTGCCATGTTTAAGCAAGGGCCTTTGTAAGTTTCAAATTTCCAAATTTTAGCTTATTTACTGTAGCATTGCTTATTTTCTGCTTATTATTACTTATATCTGCTTATTACTGCTTATTATGGATGTTTAGTGCTTATTTTGCTTAGCTTATAGTTTAAAATTCATTTGTGCAAGTTTTGAGTTAAAACTGTTTGATTAGTCTAGCTTATTTAAGTGCTTAATTCTTGTTGAAAATTGCTTAATATTGTCTAAAATAGTTATTTAACATCTGGTCTTTAAAGTTAAAGTTTTAAAAACCAATTTTCTAAGCTAAAAATGTATTTTGAAAACTTAAGGGGGTGTTTGGGTCAAGTAGCACTAACTAAGATTAGTGTTGTTTAAGCCCTTTTGGTTTTCAAAGCCAACTTTGATAAGCTTTCTTAAGTGGTTTAAGCTGTTTTCAAAGGTTTTTCAAGGCTAGAATTTATTTTTAAAGGTTTTTGTATGTATGCTTTTAATCTAAGGTTTTTAAGATTATTCAAACTGCTTATTTGATTAGGACTTGTTAAGTTAACTTCTAAGTGTCATTTTCATGTTTGTTTTAGTGTATAAATGCAATAGCATAGTGTAGTTTAAGTGTGCATTAGTTGTTATAGGTTTTAGTCAAATCTGTCAAAATTTGACTTAAGTGTTGAAAATTTGAGAAATTGCTTTTTCAATTGCTTATTGTGGCTTATTCTTAATTTCAAAATGCTTTTTGATTGTTGATACTTGTTCTTTAAGGCTTAAATTTAATCTGTTTTAAAGTCAAAAGTCCATAAGGATCTGTTTGATAGCTTATTTTTAAGCTCAAAAGTAGTGTTTTGTAAAGATTGCAAAAAAATTTCTAAGTGTTGTGTCTGTGTGAACTAGCTTTTTCATTAAGCTTTTTAAAGGCTTATTTGAATTTCAAACTGCTTTCTGATTGTTGATTTAAGTAGCTTTTTGGATAAGCTTTAAGAGCTTATAAGTTGCCAAGCCATAAGGATCCTTTTTCATGCTTAAAAATAAGCTAGAAAAGTGTCCTAGAGGGTGTTTGGTTAGCAGTTTGGACCCAAGAGCTTAATTGCTTATTTGAGCCTCTCAGCTTATTGCATTTGCTTAATTTAGGTTTAGTTCTGCTTATTAGGTTAGTCTTAGCTCATTTTAGCTTATTTTACTTAGGGTAGAGCTTATTTGAACTTATTTGCACTTTTAGTTTGAAATTTTAAGTTTTAAAGCTTTTTAAGTATTCTGTCATTTTAAGCTAGATTTAGTTTATCTCATTTGCTTATTTGTGTTCTATAGAGCTTATTAGGTGTAGCTTATAGCCTGTCTTAGCTTATTTCCCCTTTTTAGTTGCTTATTGTGTTTAAAAAGATCAAAAAGTTAAGTCTTAGCCTTTTAGTGTAGATTAAGCAATCTGTCAACTTTGACAGCTTATTTTAGTGCTTATTTGTGGTTTATAGAAAAAGTGCTTTCACAAAAGTTGTAGGTTTACAGCTTATTTATAAGCTGTGAAAAAAGTTTAAAAAAAACAAAAAAAGGGAAGGTGGAAGTCCAAGGTGAGCAGGGCTCGAACCCTGGACCTCACACCCTCAACCCTTATAACACACACTCTACCGCTCGCCCTTGGGTCTTTTTCGGTTTTATCTTGCACAATTAATTAGTTAACCACATTTTTAGCCCTTTTGCTTAATAAGTTGTTTTAGCTTATTTAACAGCTTATTTGATAAGCTGTTTTCTCCAGCTTATTTTTCTTAGATCCAGTTTTGTTTAAACTATTTTTTGTAATTTTTTTAGAATTTTTATAATTAGTTTAGTATTTTTAATAATTTAATTTCATTAAAATCGTTTTTAATTCATAATAAATCATAAAAAAGTCAAAAAAATCTAATTCTTTTTTAGAAAATTTTCTTTTATCAGATAGAACTTAGGAAAATTAGATTTGCTTTCGTAGGGTTAAAATTGTAAAATTTGATTTTTTAAAGAACGGGATTGAATCCCGTTCACGTTTTTCGTGTTTTTAAGCTTAAATCACTTTCGTTTTTGGTCTAGTTTTCTTTGTTCTTACTTTTTAGTCACTTAGGACTTATAAAAGTCAAAAATATCATTTTAGGACTTAATTTTGATAAATTAGGGTTTTTAGGTCACGTTTTAGGATTCCCGCTTGCGTTTTTAGTTTAAATTTGTGTTGCCTTCATTGTTTTTAGTGTATATTGCATTAACTTTCCCGTAGACTTAGAAAACCAATCAAAATCTTTGTTCCATTCAAGCATCAATTATCAAACCGTCTTCCGACTTTCCATTGCATTCCTCGTTGGGGATAACGACCCGGGAATATCATATACTACTTCCGGATTTCATTGATTTTCTTTCTTTAAACCTTTTCAAGGGAAACTTGATTAGGGTTGGTTAATATAAGTAGTGGTATATTATTTATATATTATTATTTATATACCTTAAAGAATTTCAAATCAATTTTTGGCGAGAAGCTTTCCCTACCCGAACTTACCCCCACTCGGTTGACTCTCGAGCTAGCGGATCAATCCATTACTCGTCTTAAAGGAGTCTTCGAAGACGTCTTCGTTAAAGTGGGGAAGTTTCACTTTCCTACCGACTTTGTTGTTGTTGATTTTGATGCCGATCTTCGGGTTCCCCTCATTCCCAGGAGATCCTTCTTGAGGACCAACCGTGCCTTAATTGATGTTTACAGAGAATAAATAACCCTTCGGCTTAATGACGAAGCCGTAACTTTTAATCTTAATCAAACTACGAGATACTCCTCTACATATGATGATATGCCAGTAAACCGAATTGACGTCATTGACGTTACTTGTGAGGAGTACGCTCAAGAAGTGCTTGGTTTTTCTAATAATTCTACGGGTGGCAATCCCACCCCGACTTCTGAGCCTATTATTTCTGACTCTTCTCTTTCCCTTACTCCGTTCGAGGGAAGTGACTTCATTTTCGAAGAGATCGAGGCTTATCTCAAATATGATTCAATTTCACCAGAAATTGATGATGCCTACCTTGATCCGGAGGAAGATATTTGCTTGATAGAAAAATTGTTAAATAATGACCCGTTTCAACTCCCTCCGATGGACCTAAAGCAAGTAGAAGTGAATAAGGCAAAATCTTCATTTAAAGAGCCTCCGGAATTATAATTAAAAGATTTACCATCTCATTTGGAATATGCTCACTTAGAGGAAACCGATAAGTTACCCGCGATTATTGCAAAAGGTTTAAAATATAATGAAAAATAAGCCCTCTTAAAGGTGCTTAAATCACATAAACGGGCCATTGCTTGGAAAATCACCGACATCAAGGATATTGACCCTCGGTTTTGCACTCACAAAATCTTGATGGAGGAAGATTATAAACCCGCGGTACAAAGTTAAAGACGGGTTAACCCAAAAATTCACGAGGTAATCAAAAGGAAGTTATCAAACTCCTTGATGCCAGAATGATTTACCCGATCTCTGATAGTCCGTGGGTAAGCCCTGTTCATTGTGTACCCAACAAAGGTGGTATAACCGTAGTTGCTAATGAAGATAATGTATTGATGCCAACAAGATTAGTTACCGGGTGGAGAGTTTGTATTAACTATCGGAAATTAAATGAAGCTACTAGTAAAGATCATTTTCCGTTGCCATTTATAGACCAAATGTTAGAAAGATTAGCCAGAATTGAGTTTTATTGTTTTCTAGATGGATTTTTAGGGTATTTTCAAATCACAATAGATCCACAAGATCAAGAGAAACCCCGTTTTACATGCCCTTATAGAACTTTCGCTTACCGTCGCATGCCCTTTGGCTTGTGTAATGCTCCTGGTACTTTCCAAATGTGTATGATGGCCATATTTCATGATATGATCGAAAAGACTATGGAATTTTTCATAGATGATTTCTCGGTATTTAGGGATAGTTTTGCTTCTTGTCTCTCCAATTTAGACGAAATGCTAAAAAGGTGTGAAGACACGAATTTAGTTCTAAATTGGGAGAAGTGCCATTTTATGTGTAAAGAAGGAATTATGTTGGGTCATAAAATATCAAAGTCCAGGATTGAGGTCGATCGAGCTAAAGTCGATGTTATTGCTAAGCTACCTCATCCGACCACCGTAAAAGGTGTTAGGAGTTTCTTAGGTCATGCAGGTTTTTACCGACGATTTATCCAAGACTTTTTCTAAAATTGCTAGACCTATGACTCACCTTCTTGAGAAAGATGCACCGTTTGTGTTTTCTCAAGATTGTATTGATGCTTTTGAGACTCTTAAAAAGAAGCTTACCGAAGCTTCGATCTTAGTTGTCCCCGATTAGAACCTACCTTTTGAACTTATGTGTGATGCTAGTGATTTTGCGATTGGTGCGGTTTTGGGACAACGTAAGACGAAGCATTTTCAGCCTATACATTATGCTAGTAAGACAATAACCGAAGCTCAAATTCATTACACTACGACGGAAAAAGAAATGCTTGCCGTAGTTTATGCTTTTGAAAAGTTTCGCCCATATCTTGTCTTATCCAAAATTATAGTGTATACGGATCACTCGGCTCTTAAATACCTTCTTAGTAAACAAGATGCTAAGCCGAGATTGCTCCGGTGGGTTCTCCTCCTACAAGAATTTGATATCATCATCCGTGATAAAAGGGAAGTGAGAATCTCGCGGCCGATCATTTATCTAGACTTGAGAATCCTCATAAGGATGTGTTAGAAAATAAAGACATAAATGAAAATTTTCCTTTAGAAACTCTTGGAGTTATATCTAGTGGAAGTACCCCATGGTTTGCCGATTATGCAAATTTCCATGCGGGGAATTTTATCGTCAAAGGGATGTCGTCCCAACAAAATAAGAAATTCTTTAAGGACGTTAAACATTACTTTTGGGACGACCCCTACCTTTTTCGGATTTGTGCAGATCAAATCATTCGACGGTGTGTGCATGGCCAAGAAGCTTTTGATATCCTTAAAGCTTGTCATGAAGGACCCACCAGGGGCCATCATGGTGCCAATCTCACCGCTAAGAAAGTGTTTGATGTCGGATTCTTTTGGCCGACTATATATCGAGATGCCCATACTATGATCAAATCTTGTGATACGTATCAACGACAAGGAAAAATTTCACAAAGAGATAAAATGCCTCAAAACGCTATTCAAGTTTGTGAAATCTTTGATGTATGGGGTATCGATTTTATGGGTCCATTCCCGTCTTCACGAGGGAATAAGTATATCCTCGTAGCCGTTGACTACTTATCAAAGTGGGTAGATGCGAAGGCGCTCCCCACAAATGATGCTCGAGTTGTAG
Source organism: Tanacetum coccineum (assembly GCA_026074375.1). NCBI lineage: Eukaryota > Viridiplantae > Streptophyta > Magnoliopsida > Asterales > Asteraceae > Tanacetum > Tanacetum coccineum. The sequence goes on from BQNB010118654.1 coordinate 7,173, forward strand.
TTAAGTTTTTGAAATCTCTTTTTGCCCGATTTGGAACACCTAGAGCTATTATAAGCGATCGTGGGACCCATTTTTGTAATGATAAATTTGCTAAAGTAATGTCTGAGTATGGGGTCACTCATCATCTTGCTACCGCTTATCATCCACAAACGAGTGGACAAGTGGAGGTTTCCAATCATGGCTTGAAACGTATTCTTGAGAGGACGGTTGGTGAAAACAATGCCTAATGGTCCGATAGGCTAGATGATGCTTTATGGGCATTCTGTACCGCTTTTAAAACACCGATCGGTTGTACTCCTTACAAGCTCGTGTACGGAAAGTCTTGTCATTTACCTATCAAGTTAGAGCATAAAGCATATTGGGCTTTGAAACATGCTAATTTTGATCTTAAAACCGCGGGTGATCACCGAAAGCTTCAACTTAATGAACTTAATGAGCTTCGTGATCAAGCTTACGAGAATTATTTGATATATAAAGAGAGGACGAAGAAGCTTTACGAATCTAAGATCAAAAACCGCATTTTCAATGTTGGTGATCGAGTTTTACTCTTCAATTCTCGTCTAAAGATATTCTCGGGAAAGCTTAAAACCCGTTGGTCGGGACCTTTCACCATCACCCAAGTTTTTCCATACGAAACCATCGAGTTATCCCAAACCAATGGTCCAAACTTTAAGGTGAATGGTCATCGTGTGAAGCATTACTTCAGAGGGGACATACCATCAAAGGTAGTCTCGGATCTCCAAACTTTCCCCATGGACAACTAAATGCGAGGATCGAGTCAAGCTATGTGACTCGGTTACCAAAAACAAAGCGCTTCGTGGGAGGCACCCCATGCTTATCCATTTTTTTTCTTTCTTATTTCTAATGTGATGTGAGGAGGCTTGCACTCTTCCGATTCTTGTTGTTTGTGCTTTTTATTGTTTGTAGGATTGACCCAAAATTTTTGAAGACTCTCGTGTTCGGTGTTTTGTCCCGGTTCACTCGAGCTTCCTAGCCTTTGCTTGCCATTAGTTTGGGGAAATCCGATATCCTAGATTTTTATCGACTAACATCTATCTTTTAGCATACTTGATAAACGGCTTAAGATTTTTGTGATACTTTCTCCATGCTCGGATTATGCATTCGACTTTTTGAGTTCTAGTATGGGGTTATAAGCCTTAGACTAGGAAACATTGAGGACAATGTTTAGTTTTAGTATGGGGTAGTATATCTTCGATATGATCTTACCTACCTTAGCTCGTTGTTCTCACGTACCCCGTTTTCCCGCAAAAATTTTAAATTTTTAAGTCTTAATATCTAGTTTATTGTTCATATATATATAAAAAAAATTGACACGAATGTAGGCTTTCCGTTGGTGAGAACAAAAGTAAATTTTGACCCGACCGGTTTTATATCTTAGCTTTCTCCTTAACGTAAATAGATTGAAATTTGCTAATCTTTTATACAAGGAGCTATAAAACGCAAGTCTAGCTTAAAAAAGTCAAGACTTTGCAAGTTCCCATAATTGATTTTAAATATGCAAAGATCGATTTATTAGGCTAAGTATTCACAAATTTCTTTCTTAGAAATTTTAAATTGTGAAGAACAAGAGATGATAGAGTAGATTATAAGTTTTGATGCTAAACATAGAATAGTTGGATTTCTTTAAGGCTCATAAGTGTTAATTGTGGCTTTTTCTCCCATTAGCTTGTTTCACCTTTATATATAATTGTTTAATAAATAGAGTTGTGCGGTTTTTTGGTTAATAATTAGTTAAATGGAAAGTTTACTTTAGTTTTCCTTCCTTTGTGATTAAGATGAGTACACATCAGGAATACTTAATTTGGCATACTATATGTATCACATGAATAAATATTTTGCTTATCCCTTAAAGAGCCTTAGGGTATATGGGGTAAGTAGAATTTAATAAGTGAAATTATAGCCTTATTCATTCCTTAAAGAGCCTTAGGGTATATGGAATGGATATTGTTGCTTAACTTTTGTCTTGTTTGCACCTTAAAGAGCCTTAGGGTATATGGTGCAAATAAGATTGGTCCATTTATGTCTTAAAGAGCCTTAGGGTATATGACATGAATGGTGTCATGCTTAAGTAACCTAATAAAAGCCAAATTTTGGTCGCCTCGATGTGGACTTAATCTTGATGAAATTTGATCTTTTGAAAAGGGCTAGGAACTAATTATTGCGTTTTTAACCGTTACGCTTTATTTTTTGGAATTAATAAGTATCAAAATAAAGTCTTAAAGAGCCTTAGGGTATATGACTTAAATAAAATCTTGAGATACAAAATTAGGAATAAGGGAGGAAAAGTAATACACAGTTAACTTTTATGAGTAGTGGTAGCATCATAACTTGTATTTTACAATGATCTTGTTTTTAAGCTTGGCTTGGAGAAGTGAAAGTCGGGGACGATGAATTTATCTACTTGGACACTTTTTGTGCTTTTTGTTCCGTGATCCTCAAAGTTATCAATGAATAATGAAAGCAATACATTATGTCACACATGAATAAGTTGTAAATTATGAAAATCATAAAAAAAATGGAAAATGTTGAAAAAATAGGAAAACGGGGTGTTTTAAAACTTGTGATTTCTTAACTCTCCCCACAAAAGACTTTACTACTTTTCAAAGGATTAGTTTGGGAAGGTTTTGAGGTATTTATTTTTAGAGCATATAACATTGCATGAGGACACGGCAATCATTTAGTTTGGGGAATTTTGATATGTGAGAAATCACATATCCTTTTTGTATCAAAACAAGCCCTAAAAATATGAAAATGTGCATAATTATACTTGTATATGTGTATTTTGTCTTTTATGAATGTGTAGGTACGGATATTGCAAATATCACAAGAAAAGAACCAAAATCGGACAAAAACAGACACGGGAATGGAAAGAGTACACAAGAGACGGGAAAGTATCAACAATGGTCAACCTTGGTCAACCCACATAATGACAAAACCTTGAAAACACCAAATGAGCCCTTAATGTTAAATCCATTTCACAAAAAACCCTAAAATGAATAACACCATTAGTCCTTTATTATTAAGTGACTAACGGTCGTCAAGTCCAAGATTATTAACCCTTTATACCCTTTTATCATTTAACCGAGCCTAAAACAATCGCATGGCCCAAAGATCCTTATAACAGCCCAAGTCAACCCTTTTTTATAACACGCGTCAAACAAAATAGAAATCAAAAAGGGGTGCGTAAATTGGTTTGTTACTATTCACCCATCTTCATCCCCAAATTCACCATGTGTTAAATCAATGGGTAAAACCCACTCGTCCAACGTGGCTCAAAGATTCCAAGTACCAAGCTCCACATAATCAAGCGAAAACGTCATCTAAGCTTGTCATTGGCCAGTTCTGACAACAAGGAGGACACGCGTCATCAAACAAACACACCAAAAAGGGGAATTTTACACTGAAAATAGTTCATAAGAAGCACAAAAGCTCCAAGGAGTTGGGATTGCCACGCTGGCAATCCGTTTGTTCTTTTCATCCAAGGGCTACGAATTATGATCTAATGATTAGAAGGAATGGAGGGTCAAGATTAGAGGGAGTGTGTAAGAACCTGGAAGCTTCCTCTCTTGCCTATAAAAAGGAGGCCTTACTCACTCATAGGAGATATGTAGAAGTAGTGTAATTTCAGGGTAGCTTTTAGCTTATTGTAGTAAACTTTAGCTTATTGTCATTTAAACTTTTGTAATCTCTTGTTAAAATCTTTGTAACTCATTTTCATTAATAAAATTTGCAGTTTACTTTTTATCTTGTGTTTAAATATGTTTTTACTTAATATGCAATGATAAGTGTAATGGTTAAATAAGTATCAATAAGCTCTTAATAAGCTCTTAAACACTACTCAAGCAAGTTAGATACTCATTTAAGCTCTTAAAGATTAAATAAGCTTATTGTCACTTAATTCTACCCTTAAAATTACCTAAGCTTATTTTTGGAAGGGAAACCAGAAATGGAAGGGTTTCCAGGACCTCACTAGCTTATCTAAGATAAGCTAGAGCTTGTTGATAAGCTCATAAGAGCAATTTTTAAGCCTGTTTGTTTACTCTCGCAGAGCAATTTTTAAGCCTTTTTTGTGCAAAGGCTCTTGTAAGTCCTCTTTTTCCATTTTATAGATTTAAATTGCATTTTAATTTAATCCTTCTTAATAGTTGTTTATCTCTGTTTAGAATAGCTTATATTTACTTATTATAGTAGTTTAATGCTTAATTTGTTTAATTCTTAGCTTAGATCTTATTCTGCTAGTGTTAGTTATAAATCAGTGAAAAAACCAAAAATATTAGCTTAATCTGTGTTCTTATCATTCAAGCTTATTTGATTGTTTAAATATGTTCATTAGGTCTATTATAAGCTGAATAAAATCTGGTATCTAAGTTTTAAGCATTAAATTTGAATTTCATAAGCCAAAAATGGTATTAAGCTTTTTAAAGGGGTGTTTGGCACAAGGCAACACTAACTCAAGTTAGTGCTGCCAAGGCCATTTGGTTCTTTACATTGGTTTTAAATACCATTCTTAGGTTTATAAGATCAGGATTTAAGGGCTTTGCTAGGTTTAATCTGGTTTTGATTTAAAATTGTGTGTAATAATTTAAGATATGTGGTTAAGTTATGCTTATTAGGTCTTTTAAGCTTAAGTTAGTTTCTAGTTGTGCTAATTACTTCCATTGCTCTTAATTTGGTGTTTTATTAGTGTAGAAGTTAGTTTGAAAGGTCTGCACTAATTGTTTTATTAGTATAGAAAAGTCTGCACCATTTGGTCTTTTGTTTTGAGGTCAATTGCATCAGATAGTCAAAACAGCCTTTAAGGCCATTTTCAATCTTAAAAATCAGCTAGTAAAAGTAGTTTTTAGCTTTTCAAACTTTGAGCACAACTAGTTTATAGGTTATTCTAAATCTGTTTGAGCTTATTTTAAAAAAAATTAGTTTATTTACTTATCTGTTTTTAAGCCTGAATTTAGCATTTTGTCTTTTCTTTAAAAACCAAAAATATTGTGTAATTTGTCTGCATCAGCATTTTCAACTAGTATTTTCATTATTCATTTGATTTTCAAAATAGTTTTTAAAAGCTGTTTCAAGTAGCTTAAAGGTCAAGCTATAAGGTGGTATAAGCTAGATTTCCATAAGGATCTGTTTGCTTATTTAAAATTAAGCTCAAAGTTTGCTGTTTGTCTGTTTTGGTATACAGTTTTGAGTCAAATGCTTTTCAAATGTCTCAGCTTATTGTTTGTTCTTTTGCTTATTTCTTGCTCAAGTTTGCTTAATAAGCTAGTTGCAAAGTACTAGTAGCTTAATTGGATATGTTTTCAGCTTATTTTAGTTTTCTAGCTTATCTAGTTTATTTCAAAAAATTCAAAAGTCTTTAAGTATAATCTGTCTGTTTAAAATCTATTTTCTAGCTTATTTACAAACTTTCCTAAAAAGTCTCTTGTATAAATTTTGCTTATTTTCATCTGTTTTACAAATTTGTGAAAAAAAGATTTAAAAATAAAAAAAATGCCAAAAGTTAAGTCATGGGATTTGAACCCATGACCTAACTTTTAACACACACATGTCTCACAAACCACACATACTAACCACCAGCACCAATAGGGCTATCTGTTATGATAGCCCTACATTAGCCTTTTATACTCACTTTTGTTTTCTAATTTCTTTTATAAGCCGTAGCTTATTTTTAGCTTTTTAGGACTTATTTTACCAGATTATTTTTAGGTTATATCTTTATAAAATCAGTCTCACTTTTATACACTTTTAGTATTTTTCCTAGAATTTTTAGAGTTAATTTTGTATTTTTAATCATTTATTTTTGTTATAAACTTTAAAAATTCATAAAAAATAGAAAAATAATCAAAAAAATAATTTTCTTTTTCTAAAAATTTTCTTTTATCATAATTTAGATTTAGGAATTAAATTTGCTTCCGTAGGACTTAAATTTAGTATACTTGCTTTTTAGTGTACGTTTCTTAAAATCCCGTTAACGTTTTTGTGCATTTTTCTTGTAGTTGATTTTAATAAGCCTTTAATTGCTCACTAGTAGGTTTTAGTTTAAATTTGCGTTTGTAGATCTTTAATTTGATTTTTCTTTATTCCCGTTAATGTTTTTAGGTTTTAATTGTTTACTTGCTTAGTTATTTACCTTCTTTTATATGTTTTATGTGTTTTTAATTGTAGAAATAGATAATCAATTCAAAATCTTTGAAACCAATTCAAATCATTGTCCAAATAAAAACGGAGTCTCAATTTCATAATTCTTGGGGTATAAACGACCCGCTGAACACTTGCCGGTTAACGTACGATATTTTTGTAAGATTTTCCTTATTACCTTTGTCCTCAAGGGTAGTTTTGGAAGTTCATTACTTTGATATTATACGTATATACTATTTGAACCATAATCACTTGGATAAGTCGTATCGGTCTAGAATAATATGGCGTATTTGTTGTCAGATCAGTAGACTTTCTCGAACTCTTCATTTATGCTCCAAAATGCATGCCTTTTAGCTAATCTTCACCAAGTACTCCATAATTACTGCAATTCTCAAATACAAACGATTAAGTAATAATTCCTTGCAATAATCATACAAAATAGGTTATTTACATGGGATAAATGATGCTATAAAATAGACGTCATTTGATGTCATCAAATATCCCCCCACTTGAATCCTACTTGTCCTCAAATAGCCTTTAGAAGTTTATAAAAATGTATCCCTAAGGATATTTTCCGTTAAAGCATTTATTTGATCTATCACAAGTACACGACCAAACACCTCACGAAATAGGAAGATGAAAACACTCAAATCACTCAACTAATCTATGTGGTAACATGTAACTAATTCGCTCAATTTCTCAATCGTGATTAGTATTCTATCATAAGCTTGGCAAGGATACACATCTCCACCACTAAAGCCAAGGAGTAACAAGTTTATAAAGGTAAATATGGGTTTTTTATGGAAAGGCTTACGGTTGATCATTCTACAATCTTTCACCAGAAGTACCACTCCAACAAGGTAGCTGAAGCACACATACATGGCTGTAACGACGGAATAGACATGTGTGTTCGATCACATCCTCATTCAAAATTAACCAACGGTTAGGATGAAGAATGATATAGGGTAGGGACCTTTTAACTTTCACCAAAAGTCATAAACCAACAAGGCAGCTAAGATATGCATACATGGCCGTAACGACGAAATAGACATGCACGCTCGATCACATCCTCATTCGCGTAAAATCCATGGTTAATCATTAGGTAAGAGGGAAGTAAATTGTTGTTAAATAAAAATCAAGAAACAAATAGATTAAGTCTAAAGTACAAGTTGCTAGACACTTTTTCCCGACCGTTACCATTATAAAGACACAACTATTTACAACGTCTTGATCATTGATAAAAAACAACAACCTAAGTTGGCATTCTCGTAAGGGCCAACTTCTCAATCATCCCAAAACTTTACATACTCTACAAGGCAAGTGGCAATATCTTCCACTTTATACAATACTCTACATCGTTGATTTTTTAGACGAATCAACGAATAATCAATCCTTCGTGTAATGCCTTCGGTAGTTGCGAAACAACTATCTTCAAACTTTCTTTCTCTCTCTTTTTTGTATTTTTCTCATTTTTTTGCTAACTATACTTCAAATCTCGGTGTAGTTTCACCATCTTCACGATCATAATAATTCTGGATAATTCCTTCGGTAGTTCTTCGTTCTTCGATTTTACCATTAATTGTAACGGTAGTAAAATCACATGAGTTTTGACTACTAATATACATTCCCATTTGCAATGTGTAAATTTCCAACTGCACCAAAGATAAAAAAATGATACAAGACTCGGGAAATATAAACTTTACACTTTAAGCAACTAGCAACTGTTAATTAAACTTAATCTAACAGGGTAGGTTAAGGTGTAAGGGTGTAACGAAACAAATAGTTGGTGTAATTCCTAAAGGATTGGCTCTACGGGTTTTTCTAATGGATCTTCACTCTAAAGATGAGAATGGAAAAGGGTTAAACGGGAGGTTAACTAACCGGTGTAGTTAGTTAATAAGCAACATGTAAAGTTGATTTAGGTGTAATCCTAAAATTTACCAATTTAAGAAAGTTACTCTAATTAAATCCATAATACTCATTATTGTGGTCTCGAATAGATATACGAAGCCAAGTTCTAAAGTCTACAACATCACCGGCACACTCATATTTTGTAGAATTTGGGTAAACATTTAGAAACGGATAGGCTAAATCCTCACAATATATAACAAGGGTTATTGTGTGCGGGTTATGTATCAAGTAATTTCACAAAAGTATGCTTGAATTTTTTTTTTAATTTGAGCATAATTTAAGCATTTTAATGTGAAAAATAGGACAAGTAAACATTCTAATTCCATCCCCCCACTTGAATTATACAACGTCCTTGTTGTATAGATAAAACATTAAATACGAGAATTAAAAAGAATTAGAATGAGAAACTCCCTTGATATTTTGCTTGGTAGATTCTCCAAGTTGCGTTTATAAGCAAGATTGTGTTGAACAGCCGCCTTGAAGTTTCAAGACTCCAACACTTCAAGATCTCCAGATTTGTAAATTCACCACCAATATTTGTTGATATTTTTCACGAGGTCCTGTGTAAATTCTCAAAAAACAAATACAATTATATCTCTGTGTATTCGTGTTGGGAATTATAGATTTGATGAGACAAAAGGAACAAGTAATGAAACAAAAGGACTTAAACGCAAAGCTGGAATTCTTCAAAAGATGGAAGATTTTGAAGATTCTAAAGGATCTTCTTATTCAGATTGAAGATATAGAAAATAATATTAAAAGTGTAAAAGATATTATTTGTTCTTATCCTTTGTAAAACCTAACATCTCTAGTATATAAAGAGATATAGGTCGTATAGATTTATGTATACAGAAAATGTAGTCGACTAAAGGTGTGTGTGTTCTAGGCGTATGGTTCTTGTAAACGCCTAGATAGTTTAGCCTCAAGGATCTTATGATTCCTGTTACTAGTTAGAGTAACCGTTCTACAGTTGATCGTATAGAATTGGGGTTGTGTTGAATAAAAGAAAACCTTGTGATAACATTGATTCGTTCCTTATTAATTCCGCTGTGCAAATATTCAATCTGTGTTATCATTATCCTAGATGAGAACTAATCATTCTCGAGTCTTAAATGATCTAAGGAGTTCTATCAGACTCCATAATTGGTATCAGAGTCTCGTAGCTCTTGATCTAGAATCTACAAGGTGTTTTTATGGTCGTGTCTATGATGAGAAGTTCAAGTTTTATGTTTTTGGTGATTAGAAGGTTCGGTGAAGCTTAGGGTTTTTGCAAACCATAATTTTATAAAAATAGAAAAGTTCTAGATGGCAGCTTTGTGATTCGTGATGATGATGCTTATGGTTCATGGTAATGTAATTTTGATTCGTGGTAATGATGTTTATATACCATGTGATATAATTTTCTGTTTTGATTTCATAAACCCTAAACATGAAACATGAAGAATCGAGCAAGTTATATAACAAGTTTAGGGGAAGAGATATCATATGAATCTCTTTAAACCCTAATTGTTGCTCGTCTTTGGGTATATGTTGCTTTAGGTGTAATAGAAACATGAAGCGACAGGTTTGTATGAATCATTTAAGGGGAAGCATAAGCACAAGAAGGTACAAGATTTAGGGTTTATAAAACCCTAATGGTATTCACCTTTAACACGTTTTAGCTGTTAGGGTTCATGTCTTATTGGGAGTAAAAAACAAGTAATGGAACGTTTGAAAGAGAACAGTAGTAATTGGAAGTTTGTACTGCTTGTTAATTTATTAATACTGCCAGCATATACATGTGTTTTTACTGACGTCGTACTGCTATGCTTTGTGCTGCTTGGGAATGAGCAAAGCCGTGGATAGATGGTTGTTTCTATTGGTGGATAAAGTAACATGATTGAAGTTACTTTTAGGGTTTTTCAAGGTACGATCATTTTGGCTATGGAATGATGACCATTCTGTCTTGGATCGTGACTTAGTACTGCTGCTCATTTGAGTTTATTACTGTCACAAGGTAACTTACTACTGCCAGTTATCTATTTAAAGCTGCTACTACTCGTTCATACTGTTAAGTTTATTGTTTATACTGCTGTGGGCTTGGATGAGTTAGTACTGATTGGGAGATAAGATGTTAGTACTGCTCGTTGATTTTTAGTACTGCTATTGGAAAACAGTTTCAACTGCTAGCTTTGATCGATATTGGATGAAAAAGCAAATTGGATCTTAGATAGAACAAAAAACCAAGGTTGTTTGTTTTTGGTTTTACTGTTTGGTTTTTCGATTTGGTTTACATGTTCTTAACAGATTTAAAGGCTCGTATTCATTGATTTAATTGGTTATGAAGAAGATTATTTATCACCCATTTGATGATGAAGTGGAACTACTTAGATATGTGTTTTATCATACCTTTTAGCCGGAAGTAACTTATTCGTGTGTTCAACGTTGTGACAAAGACTTGACGAATCTAGCATAGGTGTGTGATTTACAAACTTATGGTGCTCAATGCTCATATTTGCTGTCACTTTGGTTATGTGTTTCATAGAAGATGAGGATTTTGTCTAGGGGTTGTGATCTACTTATACTTTGTCTTAGTATGAGTTCGAAGTCACGTAGATAGTACAAGATATAAGACACAAGTTTGGGTTATTCTACTTCAGCATCAAGTTCGTTATACTTAGTTTTATTCATCAGTAATCATTACATAGAGCCTATAGAATTGAAGATTCAAGAAATGGTTAACATATGGGTTTTATGGGAAGCTTATTGTTAAAATGTTTAACCATTTACATGCATCATCGAGGTGAATGTTTTTACTACTGCTAGTCATTATTACTACTGTTGGTTTAGATTTCTACTGCTTGGATTCATTATTCTTATTATGCGTCATGGAGGGTAGTTCAAGTCATTGGAAAGTTTGG
>BQNB010118655.1:0-20952 GCA_026074375.1 Tanacetum coccineum
AGTTTTTATATTTTTTTGGTTCGTTGTCTTTGTTTAAATAATTTATAAAAATGATTTATTTATATCTAATATTCTTAAGTTTCAAAATAATAAGTTTTAGTTCCTCTATTTTCTACATTTAGTAAGTTACACAATTAACCCCTTTACTTTCCATTTTATCACATGAAATCCCTTAATTTCCTAAAATAGTGCTTATTGAATATTTAACTTTTTACATTTCAATTTCTACGCTTTTACTCCTATAACTTTTATGTCTTAAATCCGAACAAACTTTTAAATATTTTTAGCGTCAAAGAATTTATATTAACCGCGTTAAACTCGTTTATACGTTTATAAATTAACTTCGTCGTTATTATTTTTAGTTCTCCGAAAGTCGTTGTTTATAGTTAGCTTTTTGAGTAAATCCTGTTTTTGTTAGCGAGGTTACCCATTTCGTTTGAGTCTCAAAGACCCGAAATCATGCATGTTCTCATATTTCCTTACGTCTAAGATTTACAAATTAAAGTTACATGCAAGTTTTAAAATACCACATGTGTTATTTCTATATAATATATACCCACATGGCCACTCTCCCCTTTCCTTTTTCTGATTCTGTGTCGACCCAACAGTGGGTTTGACAGCCACTGTTGTGGTGTCTTTTTCTAGCGCCCAACGCACCCTTAATCATTTGTTTTTAGGTCTTTCTTCTTCCCACCTTATACACGCAAGCATGTATAGATAACCTCCCATTAAACCCGCATGGTTCTACTCCTGTAATGTTAGTCACGGGGTAGATAAGGGTTGAAGCTAAGGATGGGGTGGTGTCTTTCGCAACCCATTTGGCTGGAACGGTAGCAGTAGCTGCTGCGAAACCTATGGTTTCAATCGTGGAAGTAGCCTACTGTACGTGTCACACTTGAGTACAAGCATGATACACCTTACGATGTCAAATAGTCACGAGGCTAGACTATGAGACAATGAGTATGATTTGCTCGGGTTTCTTAGAGGTTGTGACGCACCATCAGTGAGCAAATGGCTCGCCATGGTTCGTCTTGTATTGCTTAGTCAGGCTCGCGTTACACGCCGAGGTCACAACCCAAGAAGTTTTACCACAATTTACGTGTAATCCCCATTTAGTGAGCCAACTACGTACGAGTTTAAAGTTTTCGTAAGAATTCTTGGTCCGGTTACTATAGGAAAACTAAGTTTGTTAACTGCTTGGAAGCCTCCTATGTGTGCTGAATGGTAAAAGTGTTGGTCATGAAGTTTGGAAAATGTAAGGCTCAAAAAGGTACTGTAAGATAATCAGTGCATAAGTAATTATTGTGGATAAGGAGGGGATTTACTAATGTATGCCATAGAGAACAATAAGAATGTGCATAATGTGAATGGTTTGCAGAATAATAAAATGGATCAACAGGGTCTGTTTGGGATAAAAGTTAGACAGGAATTCAGGCCTAAAGAGAAAGTTAAAGAGTTAGAGAAGGAAAATATGCACAAGAAGAAGAAGAGTAATGTTTATGCAAAATCAAAGTACTTCGATACAAAAGGGTTCATACGAACAAGAAAATGGTTCGACCCAATGATAAGGATTACGGCGATCAAGAAAATGGATGAGAAAAAAATTTGGACCATTTCTCGATTTGTGCGTGTCATCCTTGCGCAGGGGCCATGCTAATCTTCTCTGTATCGTTCCAATTTTATCGGATGTCCCCGAAGGGACGATTGTTATGCAATTTTCAGGGGTATATAAAGTGTCTATATGTTCATATTTTGGTCGATGTGGGATAAAATTGACTACAGCATCTTATTACATTATCAACTAATTTACTACTTTTGTACTTGTTTCATGTCTTTATATACTTATTGTATGTTGAACAGCTTAACTACATAAGATTGTATACCATATAAATTATTAGCTGAGATATTTAAGATTTGCAATCATGTAACATTTTATCAGGCAACTCGGGCTCATTCAATTGCAGCTTTTATCGAGTTCAAGTTTGACCTAAACAACCTCGGTTGATATACATATAATGTGCCAAGATCGACTAAAGCTTGTAAGAGTTCGACTTAAATCTTTCATCAAGCTTTTCGAGGTTCGTGTGATAAGTATTTGCGTTTCTATAAGTTTGAATTGACATATACTATTATCATAATGTTCTCTTCTTGATAAAGTTATATGAACTGGTTTTTAACTTAATGTGAGGTTTTGTTACAGCTTTCATGAAATTGCTAAAACATAATCTCTTGCGAATTGCGATACAGCAACTTGAACTTCCTTGTAGCTACATGTCATCGAGCAATTTGTTGTTCAGGGTACCTCAAACGCAGGGACGATTCAGGTAATACTTCCTCTCAATATCATTGCTTAAAATCAAAGGCATGCTCAGGAAAAACATAACTGTTGCAGCATTTATATCATTAAAGTAGGGGGAAAATGATATATGAAAACGAAATTCACCAATTTTTTCACTAGAAAATAATCTTGCTTCAGAACACGAGCACCTTACAAAATAAAGACTGACTAACGCTACTTTACGATCATTGTTTTAAAAACACACAACATGAATTCATACAACACAAATCAGATCCACCCTCCAAAACCATGGGCAAAAAGGGTCCTCCCAAAAGATTCTTGACAATGAACATTAATTATACTAGTTTGAAGTTAACTACAGTACATACTACACAAACTTAAGTTACAGCTATTCAAGTTACACATGGTCTACCCTGCCATCTTCTTCACTGCTGCCGTCCCCTCCGTGCCTAAGAAATAAAATTTCGGAAACTGAATCAAATAACTATATAAGTACTCGCATCTAATTACTAAACTTTATAAAGAGGCTTTGATTTTAACTTATGCGAAGGCTCCATATATGCCATATAATGCCTGTTCAACCCATATATGTCCATACATGTAGTCATACAGATGTGTATGCATGGATACATATATTATATTCAAGTTTATACATTTATAAATTGATTGGGTGTTATTTGGCCCAATTTCGTATATGGTGTTTGGATCTTACTTATAAATATGTAAGTATTTGGTAGTCATTTCATATTATCAGAAAACCATAATGGTTTACATAATCTTGTAAAGGCTATATATAAGTAGTAAACTTTGCAGATTTCGACGATTTTGTGGTTTACATGTATAAAGAGTTTAGAATAGCTGCACAAAGGACATTATGATTTCATCATCGAAATAAACTCGCAACATAAAATACAATACAAATATGCAAGTATCATCAAATACAGAAGTTTGGCCTCGCTTTGCAAAAAAGATAAAGATAATAACTTTAATCTTTAAAAAATGATGTCATCATTTTAGTAGAAACGAGTAACAAAATTATAGAAATGTTGCTTAGTGGTGAGAGAAAAGAGTAACAAACCATAATGCATTAATATCATATCGGTTTATATCATATCCGGTCTTATTACTTTCATTGCTTTATTTGAGCAGATCCGAGAGACTCTGCAATAAAGTCGGAAACAGCAACGATCTATCATTAAAGTAGGGGGAAAATGATATCTAGCCTGTTGGTAAACACGAGGTTTCACCTGTGGCCGTGGGTGCAGCCATTGGTTAAAATTTGATCCAACTCCTTGACTGTGCAAAGGGTGGCCGTGTATATATGGGCTATCTGAATATCAAAATATTAAACCGCACGAATCCATGAGTATACTTATGCAATCGAATAGCTTTGTCGGTAAGCACAGAGTTTCACCCACAGGTGCAGCTACCAGTTACAATAGGTTGGCTTGAACGTGTCATCTGAAACAAACAAAACGCCCCAATTTCTATCTATCATGTGATCCCAATATTATTAGTTACCTTAATTATGTGCTCTTTGCTTCAATAACAGAATCAAGAAAGACGAAGATCGTCTTGTTAAGTGAAAAAAACTGTAAGTAGAACAATGAGCCTACTGACTGATGACATGTGATAGTGCGGGAAAAAACTGAAAAAAGCTGTGATAAAGTTACCGTTGGCTAGTGTCAGTAACTAATGGTTCATCATATATCATTGTTTATATGTTACAGACAGCCACAAACCAAAAAACAATCAATATTACAACAAAAATATTGCAGCAAATAAACTTCATACTATAAATGGGAGGGGTGCGCCAAGCCAAGGCAATAGTGCAACACCAAGGCGACACATGAAGAACCCCAGCAGCAAGCTACTGTGGTGGGTCCTTCCCCCATAAAAAATAAGATTAATATCTAGTGAGCCGATGGCTCACATATCAGATATTAAACTGATAAGAACAGATGCTACACTTGATCTTAGCCAAAAGGCCGAGAAAGGTATGCTTACTAAAATACAAGGCCTTTGGTTTTATACTAACTTTGCCGTGTCTGTTTACCTCACTCAGTCGATGTGGGATGGGTACAAAGGGCATTTCAAAAAATTATTTTGCTTGCACTTTCTGCATTCTTTGGACAATATAACCATGGTCAAACCATATATATGATGCTTCCCATGACGCACCTAAAACTGACGTGTTTTTTAAAAAGCAATATCAATGATAAAATGTAAGTAATAACGATAGGATACACTAATGTTGCTAACTGTGATGCCTACTAAAATCAAAAAGTATGAGAGGAATTTCATTGCTTTATTTGAGCAGATTCGAGAGACTCTGCAATAAAGTCGGAAACAGCAATGATCTATCATTAAAGTAGGGGGAAAATGATATATGAAAACGAAATTCACCAATTTTTTCACTAGAAAATAATCTTGGTTCAGAACATTAGCACCTTACAAAATAAAGACTGACTACAGTCTAACTTTCCGATCATGGTAAAAAACACACAACATGAATTCATACTACACAAATCAGATCCACCCTCCAAAACCATGTGCAAAAAAAGGGACCTCCCAACCTTAAGTTACAGTTATTCAAGTTACACATGGTCTACACTGCTGCCGTCCCCTCCATGCCTAAGAAATAAAATTTCATAAACTGAATCAAATAACCATTCAAGTACTCGCATCTAATTACTAAATTTTATAAACAGGCTTTGATCTTAACTCATGCGAAGGGTCCATATATAATCTACATACAAGTTATATATGCCATATAATGCCTGTTCAACCCAAATGACTTTTGGATGTTGACTTTTTTCCTTATAATATATAGGTCATGGGTCATAAAGGCTGCCTCCATGTACATCGAATGAGAAACTAACCTCCAAGAGTTCGTCAAATTACGAGTCTTTCTATCCAACTGAAGATTTCCCAAGTGGCTGAGGGGTTCGCATTATTGTTTCTGAATCATCACCATTCGTATCTTATATTGTAGTTCATCTTTCCTGTAGCTCAAAATTTTTTTTTTTTGGATTGAGCCTCCCCTTCGACCTGAGTAATTAACGAAGGAAAAAAAAGTGTTATAATTGAGCACATATCCAACAGGAAAGCGATTAAAGTACTTACTAGATGCCTGTGAAGAAGGAATTTGCCTAAAATATGACACAAAAATAAGCAATTGGTATAAACCCTCACTTCTGTAACAGTAACAGAAGTATCGAGATACTCCCTCACGTGTGTTATAGTCTTCCCATTCTCCACAGTTCACACACGCACCCAAAAAGTTTTCTGGTTCTCATGAATGTAGTATCCCTCCGCCACTACTATCGTCCCAATACTAGCAACAACAAGAGGCTCATAAGAGTCATTAAGATCAAATTCACATATACCAGTGAGCACTTGCATAAGGTTGTATTTATGAGCAGCTGGGCCGTGGAACCACCAATCAATATCCGGAGCTAGAAGGTACGGCACCATCTTAGCGTCACGGGCAGCCAACACCTTGTAGAAGTCACACACGATTTTGTTGGTGAGTCCTTCCATATTTTAAATTAGAATTCGGGAACTTTGTGTTTATAATAGCATTGTAACAAAAAACAAACAAGTTAGACCAACGAAGTAGACAAAAAATTGGCCAAATTACATTGACAAATAAATAAGGCCCATCTTTTTTTCCGTGAAGGAAATTTAAAAGTATGATAACCAATGTATTCAGTCTCGCATTTCGTCGATGAATCCTAGTTTGAAATTTAAGTGCACAAGCTAGGATCCGGTCCATAACATGAACATCAGCATCAACCGGTCGTCATCCTTGTGCAGGGGCCATGCTAACCTTCGATCACTAGACCAACAAAAGAACTAGATTCTGGCAATTAAGAAAATGGTGGAGAAAAAAATTTGGACCATTCCTCGATTTGTGCGTGTCATCCTTGCGCAGGGGCCATTCTAATCTTCTTTGTATCGATGCAATTTTATCAGATGTCCCTAAAGGTAATGCAATTTTCAGGGGTATATAAAGTGTCTTTATGTTCATATTTTGGTCGATGTGGGATAAAATTGACTACAGCATCTTATTACATTATCAACTAATTCACTATTTTTTGGACTTGTTTCACTCTTCTGTAAATAATTACTACTGCTTGAATATATTCAAATGTGTAACATATATGGTGAAGTTTTGACTACAGCATCTTATTGACTACAGCATCTTATTACATTATCAACTAATTCACTATTTTTTGGACTTGTTTCACTCTTCTGTAAATAATTACTACTACTTGAATATATTCAAATGTGTAACATATATGGTGAAGTTTTGTTCTAACTTTTACGACATTTGAAATGGGTTCTCATAACATATAAGCTTTCTTTACATCCTAATATGTTTGACAACTTCTTTTTTTTGAACGGCGAATAATATCTCACAATATACACAATAAATATATCTCACATGTCCAAGACTTACTTGACCCACAACCATTTGATTGAGGAGCTTCTTACACAACATAGGATACCATTGGGACTCAAGCCCTTTGGTCCCCAAACAGACAACTACTCGTCCTTTGCTCACATATATATAAAGTAGAGGTGTCAATGTTTTACACATCTAAATAAAAATGGGTCACTTTGGGTTATATATCTATAACGACCAAATGGTCATGACCCGTTTTTGGTTTCATAAGGAAACACATTAAATGGTTGTGTGTTAAACCATTTAATGATCAAACAGTTTAAAGCTATATATAAAAACAGAATAAAGCTTCTAAGTCGCTTTATAATAGCGTCTTAGAGTTCGACTATTGTTGTCATAATATAAATAAATTTTAATCATACTTAACACATAAAAAATAATTTTTTTGAAAAAAAAGGTTTTTGGTTTCGTCATGACCCGTTTTAATCGGTAGACGTGTTACCCAACGAGTTCATTGACACCCTTGGTTCAGGTAATATGAGCCAACTCATGGCCTTTTGTTAGGACTAGCGGGGTACCCGCGCAATGCGACGGCGGGTACCCTGTGACTATATTTTGCGGCGAGCAAATGTTATTGGTTAAACGTTTTTTAACAATAATTGTACAAATGAATGATGATTTAAAATAAAATAACTTTAAGCAATAACTATGCAAACTATTTCATATCCCAATAAACTAAGGTCCAAATGAAAGAAGGCAACATAAGTAAACATAAGTTAAAATAGACGGGTATCCACTTGTTGCGGTGGCGGGTTCCTGTATAATTTAATTTTTTGGCGAGGGACTGGGCGAGGTTCAAATGGCAGAAGAATCTTTGATGACTGAATCTATTATGTGTGAAGTATTATTAGTTTGCGTTGTAGCTTTTTGATTCTTTCATAAACCATGAGTTTATTTATAGAGTAAACTGCAAAATACATCCTTGTGGTTTCATTTTTCTCACGAAATAGTAACGAGGGATGTATTTCGGCAAACGTTTGCCTAACGAGTGGTGTAAACTGCTAATAGTTTCGATCAGGGATGTATTTCGTGAGAAACATAAAACCACAAGGATGTATTTTACAGTTTACTCTTATTTATATATTAAGATTTTTAACTAGCATTTTAATGTATAGCAATAACATTTTTTAGTTTTATATGTTACTGATATGGTGGTTACACAGTTTTCTCATTAAATCACTCATTTATCATTAATATAACCGTTACATGTTTTGAGTTTACATGATGAAAAATGAGATGTTACAAAAGGGATTATAATAAGCAATGAAAACATTATTTGTAACGACCCATACTTTTAATGACACATAAATTTCTAGACTTTTAATTATATGTATTGATTCCATAACAAAAGTAAAACAAATCTATACTAATTTGTTAATTTCCTTTTTAAGTAATGTTTCTTGTCTTAATTTTTTTAAGACTTCTTTTTATACAAACTCCTAAATACATCATAAAGTAGTTAAGAATAACTGTTACAAGTTTTGAGGATACATGATGATAAATGAGATGCTACAAAAAGGATTATAATAAGCAATCACAAATATAAAAGATGATAATAAAAAGTTTAATAAATACATATGCCAAACTTTTTAATACGTTAGATACCTAGTTTGCAAAAGCATTAATCATAAATGTTCTAAAACCAAAAAAACAATTACGTGATCCCAAATCAAGTGATTTGCACATACACAATATAATTTGCATTTTTTTTACTATGACCGCCTCGTGAATGACTCGTGAGACCATTAAGCATTCTCACTCGATACAAAACCAGCAAGCTTCCTTCTCTTTATCGTCCCTACGACTTGGGGACATTGAAATAAGTTATACGAATCATACCAAAGAAAGGATAATGCAATAAATAATAAGATTTTTCTATGGTGTTCTATGCTACAAACGACTACACAACACTTTCACGTATCATCTCCTCATTACCAATATTATTCGATCCGACTCGAATCCACCTCGAGTCCGACTCATTAAACCAAGGAAAATATATGACCAAATTGGTACGATTTTCACCCCCGCCATCTACATCTTGATATACCCAGTAAGCATCACTAACCACTTATCAATACCTGAACTAATCACTTGTTGATACATGCAAGAATAACATTAATAATATACTGAACAACCTAAAATTTTAAAATAGGTTAGCAAAATTTAACACCTCGTTTCTTTGTTAGGCAACCACAAATCAATTTGCATGTTGTTGTCCATAAACGTCATCACGTGTAATATTAGTTAAAGAAAAATGAAAACTTAAAGGAGGAAGAAGAAACTAACCGTAATGGTTTCGGCGTATTGTGGCGGAGGAGGATGAGGTGGTGGCGGCTGAAGAGGATGTGATAGTGTATTTGAGAAAATGGTTTATTATTTTATTTTATTTTGATTTTATATCCTTGTTATTATGGCTTTTACAATAAGTTGTATCAATGACAGCGGTTACAATTTGACTGAATTGATGACAAATATTAACGTTAGCAGTTACAAGTTGACTGTATTGAAAAATGTATACGGTGAACAACATTGACTAATGGTTTGTTACTTTCTTATTAAGGAAATGCTTTTTACTTAATTTTTTAAGGCTTCTTTATTTAGAAATGGGCTCAATGCTTTATAAAGTAATAGAGATGTTGAGGTCATAAGCTTATAAGTACTTAATGAGTGTGTTAAACATCATAAAGTAGAAAAATTGCACAAAAACTTTGCAATTTAATATAAATTAATATAACTGATAACATAAGTACAATGTATATAGGTTGATATTTCAGTTAGTTCTTCTATAAGTCTTGACTCGTTCAACCCGTATCACTCGCAACCCGTTTTGACCCGTGAACCGAACTGTCTGTTTTGTATTCTCTTTGGGTCTGGAAAGACTTATTTAGTATGCAGAGTGCTGAATGCTTAGCTAGTTAGTATAATTTAGCCGTAAGTTGCTAGTAACAGTTTGGTCGGGTCTGGTTTGGTTTGTTTTGCCATGATTGACTTATTTTGGTCTCTCCGGTCTGATTGTTTTGGCGGGTCTGGATTGTTTGATTCACGGTCTGACTCGATTTTTGGCCTGGTTGACACTTGTTTTAGACGGGTTTGGCGGGTTGACAACTTGTTTTGACCGGGTCTGACTTGTTTTGGCCGGGTCTGATTTGATTTGACCGGGTCTGACTCGTTTTGGTCGGGTCTGACTTATTTTAGCTGGGTCTGACTTGTTTTGACTCCGTTTTGGCCAGGGCTGACTTGTTTTGGTCGGGTCTGACTGTTTGGCCGTTCTATCATTTTGACCGGGTCTGACTCGTTTTAGGCCGGGTCTGACACGTATTTGTTGAACATGATTATAATTTCTTTTGTTAATGAAAGAAACAATTTTTTTAGTTTTTTTTTAGTAAACTTATACCATTTACATATGCATAGTGTAAAAAGTATTTACACCAAATTGTTTAGGTAGATCCATGTTCGATTTTTGGTAATGACTAAACCACCTTAGACCAACCCGATTAAAATGTCTCCCGGTCCAAATGAGCACGATTAAAATGTCTCCCGTGACCCCCACCTGCCCGTTTTGCCACCTCCAATATAAGTACAAATCACTTTCATCATCATTATTATTACTATTATCCGAGATAATCATTATACATAGCTAGGGTGAAAATTCACAATCAACGTTAGTAAATGAAAATAACTTTGTCATTTCAATCAAATTTTACAGCATCACCATATACAGAAAAACAAGATTAACATTTGAATAAGTAACATACAATAGCAAGAAACCAATGGCAAAACAATTGATCTATATCGACAAGACTGAAGCAAAATATCTTATAACGAAAGCGATTTCAAATGTCCACGAACTCTAGACAACCACGTCTTGATATCAAACAGCAGTTTTGCAACTGGTTTTTGCAGCATCCAATTCATCAAACAACGTCTTTAAGAGCACAAAATGTTAGTATTGTCAAATATGTGTTATTTTGAGTTGCACACTCACTCTCAGCAAGATCAACAAGATTCTGCAGGAGTTTTATGGAGATAAGAAACAACTAACAAAAACCATCATACTAAAAACGATAGTATTATACCAACGGGCATTTGGTCCAATGATATGGAGGTTTTACCCTCCTAGGCAAGGTCTCATGTTCGAGTCTTGTCTAGGGCGATAGGGGTTTCCTCCCGCGTGTGTAAAGGGAAGGGATCCATTGCCTTCTGGGATGGACCCAACCTAGTTGTGTGGGCTCGCTACGCCTTTTGGGCTAGGGGCCATGTAGCCACAAATTGCCGTTCCAAAAAAAAATGATAGTATTAAGTTGCTCAATAGGAAAATTGTAACTTTCATTCATATCTTTTACGGGCAAAAAAGGGATCAAAACATGTATAAGAAGTTTTTAATAGAACTCACTGAAATATCAACCTAACTTCTAACTATACATAATTTCTAACTTCTTAACTAACTGTGACGCATGGCGGCACGTAGCTATGATAAGTCTCACCTTTAAGATGGTTGAGATAGGATCACACAGTCGATGATATCAATGACATTAGGGACCTATATTACTAACAGGATCACTAGCGCCGCTAAACCTTTTTAGAACGTGGAAATTAGATTCTTTTATTATGTATGTATGCACATCTTCTACAAGTTAGACAGATATTCATGTTTTTATCTTTTAGACTTGTCTAGTAAGGTAATCGATCAAATGAGAAACTGCATAAATGTGATTCATAATTACAATCTTAGATAACTTACTTAGTAAGGTGATCGAGTCACTGGACCATACCTAGTCATGTACACTCAGACTCAAATGTAAAATTGAACAGTCCGGCTTAAGTCTATGGACCTTGGATCATTACTTGATAAGTTCCAGCTTAGCTTAGTAGAAAAACTGATATTTGTCAATGAACTTGTTGCGGTTAACAATCTTGGTCGGATTCACAAAAACTAAGACAATAGGTATATCCAACAAACCCAAGCAATTCAGCCCAAAATATCAATTTGTATCACAAATTTCGAATTTTACCAATTTCAGCCCAAATGCTATTTATCTTTTAATGCTTTTACAATATTTGAGTGTGTATCATCGACCCAACAGTGGGTTTGACAGCCACTGTTGTGGTGTCTTTTTCTAGCGCCCAACGCACCCTTAATCATTTGTTTTTAGGTCTTTCTTCTTCCCACCTTATACACACAAGCATGTATAGATAACCTCCCATTAAACCCGCATGGTTCTACTCCTATAATGTTAGTTACGGGGTAGATAAAGGTCGAAGCTAAGGATGGGGCGGTGTCTTTCGCAACCCATTTGGTTGCAACAGTAGCAGTAGCCGCTGCGAAACCCATGGTTTCAACCGTGGCAGCAGCCTACTGTACGTGTCACACTTGAGTACAAGCATGATACACCTTACGATGTCAAACAGTCACGAGGCCAGACTATGAGCCAACGAGTCCGGGGGAATGAAAATGGCACACTATAGGAGAATATGGCAATAATGTTATTTCCTAATACTATTTGTCATGATTAACTCTTTCCTATTACTATTTGAGGAATCTACACTATTATCTCCTTATTGAAATTTGTAGCAGGAGGTGAGTCGTGAAATAGCATGTGAAGGATTTTGGATAAGGAGGGGGATTTACTAATGTGCATAATGTTACTAAAGGAACTAAGTTTGTTACTGCTTGGAAGCCTCCTATGTGTGCAGAATGTAAAGTGTTTGGTCATGAAGTTGGAAAATGTAAGGCTCAAAAAGGTACTGTAATAAACATCAGTGCATAAAGTAATATTGTGGATAAGGAGGGGGATTTACTAATGTGCATAAGAACAATAAGAATGTGCATAATGTGAATGGTTTGCAGAATAATAAAATGGATCAACAGGGTCTGTTTGGGATAAAAGTTAGACAGGAATTCAGGCCTAAAGAGAAAGTTAAAGAGTTAGAGAAGGAAAATATGCACAAGAAGAAGAAGAGTAATGTTTATGCAAAATCAAAGTACTTCGATACAAAAGGGTTCATGCGATCAAGAAAAAGGTTGGAGCCAATGATAAGGATTCCGACGATCAAGAAAATGGATGACAAAAAAATTTGGACCATTTCTCGATTTGTGCGTGTCATCCTTGCGCAGGTCCAGTGCTAAGCTTACTCTGATCGTTCAATTTTATCGGATTCCCCCGAAAGGGACAATTGTTTAAATGCAATTTTCAGGAGTATAATAAGTGTCCGATATTTTCATATTTTGGTCGAATGTGATAAAATTGACTACGGCATCTTATACATTACAACAATTTACTACTGTTGTACTTGTTTTCAGTGCTTTATATTCTTTATATTCATAAATGTATTGAAACAGCTTAACTACATAAGATATGTATACCATATAAATTATTAGCTGGGATATTTAAGATTTGCAATCATGTAACATTTTATAAGGCAAATCGCCTCATTCTATTGACCTTTTCTCGATGTTCATTTGACCAAAACAACAACTTCCCATTATGCCTCGTTTGATATAACATAGTAAATTCCAAGATCGACATAAAGCTGTAAGAGGTTTTTCGACTTGAAATCGTCATCAACTTTCTTTCGAGTTCGTGGGATAAGTATTTGCGTTTTCCCCTATATCAAGCATTTGAATTGACATATACTAGAGTATCATAAAGTTTTTCTTCTTGACTCACAAAGTTATAGTAACAACTAGGTTGTTAACTTCTAATTGGATGTTTTTGATACGCGTTTCTCATAAAATGTAGCTAAACATAACTCTTGCGAATTTGCATACAGCAAACTTAGCTTCCTTGTAGCGAACACACTCACATCGCGAGCCATTTGTTGTTCAGGGTACCTCATCCTGGACGATTCAGTAATACTTCGCGTCTCAATATCATTTGCTTAAAATCAATAGCAGCTCTAGAAAAAAACATAACTTGTAGCACGATTGCTAATCATGGTAAGTAACGGGTGAGCAATGAATATAATGTAAAACAAATTGCACCAATTTTTTTAGCAAATAAAGACTGACTAACGCTACTTTACGATCATTGTTTTAAAAACACACAACATGAATCATACTAACACAAATCAGACGTCCACCTCCAAGAGACCATGCAGGCAAAAAGGGATCTCCCAAAAGATTCTTGACAATGAACATTAATTATACGATTTGAAGTTAACTACAGTACATACTATACAAACTTAAGTTACACTATCAAGTTACACAGTCTACCCGCCATCTTCTTCACTCTGGGGCCGTCCCCCCGTGCCTAGAACTAAAATTTCGGAGAAACTAATCATCTAACTATATAAGTACTACGGCATCTAATTACTAAACTTTAGTAAAAGAGGCTTTGATTTTAACTTATGTGTCAAGGCTCCATATATGCCATATACTGCTGTACACCCCATAAATGTCCATACATGTAGTCTATACAGATGTGTAAGCATGGATACTATATTATATTCAAGGTTTAAACATATATACATTGATTGGGTGTTATTTGGGCCAAATTTCGTATATGGTGTTTGGATCTTTACTTATAAATAAGTAAGTATTTTGGTAGTCATTTTCATATTATCAACAACCATAATGGTTTACATACATCTTGTACGGTCCAATATATGAAGTAGTAAACTTGCAGATTTCGACGATTTTGTGTTTACATGTATAAAAGTTTTAGAAAGCTGCACAAAGGACCATTAGATTTCAATCAACGAAATAAACCGCAACATAAAATACAATACAAATATCAATTAATCATCAATTATAGAAGTTTTGGCCTCGCTTTGCAAAAAAGATAAAGATAATAACTTTAATCTTTAAAAAATGATGTCATCATTTTAGTAGAAACGAGTAACAAAATTATAGAAATGTTGCTTAGTGGTGAGAGAAAAGAGTAACAAACCATAATGCATTAATATCATATCGGTTTATATCATATCCGGTCTTATTACTTTCATTGCTTTATTTGAGCAGATCCGAGAGACTCTGCAATAAAGTCGGAAACAGCAACGATCTATCATTAAAGTAGGGGGAAAATGATATATGAAAACGAAATTCACCAATTTTTTCACTAGAAAATAATCTTGCTTCAGAACATGAGCACCTTACAAAATAAAGACTGACTACAGCTACTTTACGATCATTGTTTTAAAAACACACAACATGAATTCATACTACACAAATCAGATCCACCCTCCAAAACCATGGGCAAAAAAAGGGTCCTCCTAACCTTAAGTTACAGTTATTCAAGTTACACATGGTCTACCGTGCCATCTTCTTCACTGCTGTCATCCCCTCCATGCCTAAGAAATAAAATTTCAGAAACTGAATCAAATAACCATTCAAGTACTCGCATCTAATTACTAAACTTTATAAAAGATGCTTTTGATCTTAAACTCATTGAAGGGTCCTATATATTAATCGAACATACAATTTATTATGCCATTAATGCCTGTTCAACCCAAATGAAACGTTTGATTTTGACTTTTTTCCTTATAATATATAGGTCATGGGTCATAAAGGCTGCCTCCATGTACATCGAATGAGAAACAACCTCCAAGAGTTCGTCAAATTACGAGTCTTTCTATCCAACTAAAGATTTACGCAACACAAGGCAGAACGGTCCGCATTATTCTTCCTGAATCATCACCATCAAATCTTATATTGGTAGCATCTTTTCCTGTGACGACATCGAATCTTTACAGGAGCTCCCTTCGACCTAAACACAAATCTTAACGAAGGAAAAAAATGTTATAATTGATCACATATCCAACCGGAAAGCGATTAAGTACTTACTAGAATCATGTGAAAAAGAGAATTATGTCCTAAAATAATGACACAAAATAAGGCAATTGTGATAAACACTCACTCTGTAAAGCACAGAATATCGAGACACAATAACTCCATCACGTGTGTTATAGTCTTCCCATTCTCCACAGTTCACACACGCACCCAAAAAGTTTTCTGGTTCTCATGAATGTAGTATCCCTCCGCCACTACTATCGTCCCAATACTAGCAACAACAAGAGGCTCATAAGAGTCATTAAGATCAAATTCACATATACCAGTGAGCACTTGCATAAGGTTGTATTTATGAGCAGCTGGGCCGTGGAACCACCAATCAATATCCGAAGCTTGAAGGTACTGCATCATCTTAGCGCCACGGGCAGCCAACACCTTGTAGAAGGCACACACGATTTTGTTGGTGAGTCCTTCCATATTTTAAATTAGAATTCGGGAACTTTGTGTTTATAATAGCATTGTAACAAAAAACAAACAAGTTAGACCAACGAAGTAGGCAAATGTGTAATGGAGTCAAAGTAGACAAAAAAATGGCCAAATTACATTGACTAAATAATAACGACCATTCTTTTTTTCCGTTGAAGAATTATGTATGATAACCAATGTATTCAGTCTCGCATTTCGTCGATGAATCCTAGTTTGAAATTTAAGTGCACAAGCTAGGATCCGGTCCATAACATGAACATCAACATCAACCGGTCGTCATCCTTGTGCAGGGGCCATGCTAACCTTCAATTCCGATCACTAGACCGACAAAATAACTAGATTCCGGCAATTAAGCAAATGGTGGAGAAAAAAATTTGGACCATTTCTCGATTTGTGCGTGTCAACCTAGCGCAGGGGCCATGCTAATCTTCTCTGTATCGTTTCATTCCAATTTTATCGGATGTCCCCAAAGGGATGAAGGTAATGCAATTTTCAGGGGTACATAAAGTGTCTTTATGTTCATATTTTGGTCGATGTGGGAAAAAATTGACTACAGCATCTTATTACTTTATCAACTAATTCACTACTTTTGGACTTGTTTCACTCTTATGTAAATAATTACTACTGCTTGAATATGTTACTGTATTCGTATGGCATTCCAGTGAAACTTTTATCTAGCTCATTAAACTTATATATGGTGAAGTTTTGTTCTAACTTTTACGACATTTGAAATGGGTTCTCATAACATATAAGCTTTCTTTACATCCTAATATGTTTGACAACTTCTTTTTTTTGAACGGCGAATAATATCTCACAATATACACAATAAATATATCTCACATGTCCAAGACTTACTTGACCCACAACTATTTGATTGAGAAGCGTCTTACACAACATGGGATACCATTGGGACTCAAGCCCTTTGGCCCCCAAACAAACAACTACTCGTCCTTTGCTCCCATGTATATAAAGTAGAGGTGTCAATGTTTTACACATCTAAATAAAAATGGGTCACTTTGGGTTATATATCTATAACGACCAAATGGTCATAACCCGTTTTTGGTTTCATAAGGAAACACATTAAATGGTTGTGTGTTAAACATTTAATGATCAAACAGTTTAGAGCTATATATAAAAACAGAATAAAGCTTCTAAGTCGCTTTATAATAGCGCCTTAGAGTTAGACTATTGTTTGCGTCCAAAAATATACATAAATTTAAACATAACTTCAACACATAACAAAATAATTTTTTTGAAATAAAAGGAGTTTTTGGGTATTTCGTCATGACCCTTTAATCGGTAGAACGTGTTAACCCAAACAGTTCAAAGACACCCTTGTCAGTAATATGAGCCAACTCATGCCTTTTCTGTTAGGACTAGCGGGGTAACCGCGCAATGCGACGGCGTACCCTGTTAGTCACTATATTTTTCCGCGCGGCGACAAATTTATTGCGTTAACGTTTTTTAACACATAATTTACAAATGATTGAAGATTTACAAAAACTTAAAATAACTTTAAGCAATAACTATGCAAACTATTTCATCACCAGATAAACTAAGTCCAAATTGAAAGAAGGCAACATATGTAAGACACAAGTACAAATAAACAGGTATCCACTTTTGCGGTGGCGGGTTCCTGTATAATTTAATTTTTTGGCGAGGGACTGGGCGAGGTTCAAATGGCAGAAGAATCTTTGATGACTGAATCTATTATGTGTGAAGTATTATTAGTTTGCGTTGTAGCTTTTTGATTCTTTCATAAACCATGAGTTTATTTATAGAGTAAACTGCAAAATACATCCTTGTGGTTTCATTTTTCTCACGAAATAGTAACGAGGGATGTATTTCGGCAAACGTTTGCCTAACGAGTGGTGTAAACTGCTAATAGTTTCGATCATGGATGTATTTCGTGAGAAACATAAAACCACAAGGATGTATTTTACAGTTTACTCTTATTTATATATTAAGATTTTTAACTAGCATTTTAATGTATAGCAATAACATTTTTTAGTTTTATATGTTACTGATATGGTGGTTACACAGTTTTCTCATTAAATCACTCATTTATCATTAATATAACCGTTACATGTTTTGAGTTTACATGATGAAAAATGAGATGTTACAAAAGGGATTATAATAAGCAATGAAAACATTATTGTAAAAAACGACCCATACTTTTAATACACATAAATTTTGACTTAGACTTTTAAAAGTATACTGTATTGAATTCCATAACATCAATTAAAACAAAATCTATACGAATTTGTTAATTTCCTCTTAAGTAATGTTGCCTGTGTCTTAATTTTTTAAGACTTCGTTTTTAATACCAACCGCCGAAATACATCATAAAGTAAGTTAAGAATAACTGTTAACAGTTTTTAGAGGAGTACAATGATGATATCGTGAGATGCTACATAAAATGAATTATAGATAAGCAATCACAAATAACAGATCTAATTAAAAGCTAATAAATACATATGCCAAACTTTTTAATACGTTAGATACCTAGTTTGCAAAAGCATTAATCACACAAATTGATCTTAAACCAAACAAAAACAATTACGTGTGATCCCAGCGCGTCAAGTGATTTGCACATACCACACATATAATTCGCATTTTCATTTACTATGACCGAGCCTCGTGAATGACCTCTGAGTGACCATTAACATCTCTCACTCGATACAAAACCAACACAAGCTTCCTTCTCTTTACATCGTCCTCAACGACTTGAGGACATTGAAATTATTATACGAATCATACCAAAGAAAAGATAATTCAATAAAATGAAGATCTGTCTATGGTGTTCTATCTACAAACGACTACACAACACTTTCACGTATCGCTCCTCCTCATTACCAATATTATATCGATCGACCGAATCCACCTCGTGTCCAACTCATTAAACCAATGGAATTAATGACCAAATTGGTAGGGAAGTTGCGACGCTAACGACAAGGGGGGGGGGGGGGGGGATGGCAAACTAAAAAAAAAAAAAAAAAAAAAATTGGGGGGGGGGGGGGGGGGGGTAAAAAGGAAAAAGATTTTCACCACCCGCCATCTACATCTTGAATATACCCAGTAAGCATCACTAACCACTTATCAATACCTGAACTAATCACTTGTTGATACATGCAAGAATAACATTAATAATATACTAAACAACCTAAAATTTTAAAATAGGTTAGCAAAATTTAACACCTCGTTTCTTTGTTAGGCAACCACAAATCAATTTGCATGTTGTTGTCCATAAACGTCATCACGTGTAATATTAGTTAAAGAAAAATGAAAACTTAAAGGAGGAAGAAGAAACTAACCGTAATGGTTTCGGCGTATTGTGGCGGAGGAGGATGAGGTGGTGGCGGCTGAAGAGGATGTGATAGTGTATTTGAGAAAATGGTTTATTATTTTATTTTATTTTGATTTATATTCCTTAGTTATATGGCTTTTACAATAAGTTGTATCAATGACAGCGGTTACAATTTGACTGAATTGATGACAAATATTAACGTTAGCAGTTACAAGTTGACTGTATTGAAAAATGTATACGGTGAACAACATTGACTAATGGTTTGTTACTTTCTTATTAAGGAAATGCTTTTTACTTAATTTTTTAAGGCTTCTTTATTTAGAAATGGGCTCAATGCTTTATAAAGTAATAGAGATGTTCATAAGCCCATAAAAAGTAGTAAATGCATGTGAGTTAAACCCGTCAAAAGTAGAAATTGCACAAAAACTTTGCAATTTAATATAAATTAATATAACTGATAACATAAGTACAATGTATATGGGTTGATATTTCAGTTAGTTCTTCTATAAGTCTTGACTTGTTCGACCCGTATCACTCGCAACCCGTTTTGACCCGTGAACCGAACTGCCTGTTCTGTATTCTCTTTAGGTCCGGAAAGACTGATTTAGTATGTAGAGCGATGAATGCTTAGCCGGTTAGTATAATTTAGCCATAAGTTGCTAGTAACAGTTTGGTCGGGTCTGGTTTGTTTTGGCTGGATCTGACTTATTTTGGCCGGGTCTGACTTGTTTTGGCCGGGTCTGACTTGTTTTGACCGGTCTGACTTGTTTTTGGCCGGGTCTAACTTGTTTTTGCCGAGTCTGACAACTTGTTTTGACCGGGTCTGACTTGTTTTGGCCTTGATTTGACCGGGTCTGACTTGTTTTAGCTGACTTGATTGACTCCGTTTTGGCCAGGGCTGACTTGTTTTGGTCGGGTCTGACGTGTTTTGGCTGGGTCTAACCCGTTTTGACCGCACGATCTGACTCCGTTTTAAGGCCGACTGACACGTATTGTTGACCATGAATAGTAATTCGACCCTCTTTTGTTAATGAAAGAAACAATTTTTTCATTTTTTTTGCGTAAACTTATACCATTTACATATGCATAGTGTAAAAAGTATTTACAGCAAATTGTTTAGGTAGATCCATGTTCGATTTTTGGTAATGACTAAACCACCTTAGACCAACCCGATTAAAATGTCACCCGGTCCAAATGAGCATGATTAAGATACACTGAGTTGGATACTTCAGTCCATGCCAGTGAAATAGATACGCTGGCCACAGAATTGGTGAGACAAATAACGTCACCCATGATGTAAATAATAAATGCTGAAATAAAAGAACCAAGTCCCATCCCACATCGGCCAAAAATGCAAATGAAATGGTGTTTAAAAAGGGGATGGACAAAGCAACCAGCACGACCTTACTTGAACAGGATCTGTTCTATAGGCTCGTACCTCTGTATTCTTGATTCCTCAAGAGACAGTAACCCATGTCTGGTTGATGCATCGAGACCATGTAGCCAGAGCGTGATTAACCGAGCCTTATGGTTTCGGCCATGGCTCAGTAGAGGATCGTCTGATGGGTCTTGGCATGGCTACATGGTTGTCTGACACACAACAAACCTTTTTTTTAGTGAAATTCTTCTTAATAGCAACTGTTTTCATCCATCAAAACAAC